>CANUEP010128864.1:0-41745 GCA_947857235.1 Jatropha podagrica | reverse complement strand
TATATATATATATATATATATATATATATATTATATAATATTTTACTGTTGTACTGGTTAGTGAACCGGTAGAGTTATTCCAAGTTATAAGATGATTTATGACTGAAAGAGTTGTCCATATTAAAAAATGTATTGGTATATAAGGCTTGAGCCATGAGTTATACGAGATATTGAGACTAGGCCAAGATCATTAATTGACTATTTATTTGAATATTGTTATAACATAAGCTTACTGTTTCAAGAGTCAAATGTTTACAGTAACAGATTTTTTATAATTTAGGCTTACTACAGTCTCGACAGCTTTAACCTTATCTAGATTCTAGTGCCGATCATGCCCATAATTTCGAGTCTTGACATAAATATACTAAATAAAATATATATTAAATATACCTATAGATTGTGACTCAACTAATAGTACAGGTTGCACATCTGAAAGCTCTCGAGTTTGATGATTTTCTTATTTTGGATATAGTTGAAGTCGAATAGGGGACAGAAGCGGGACGGATACCCACTAAACACAAGGAGGGGGCAAAGATCCTTAATTATAACTAGCTCCAAGCCAATTTAGCGCTCTGTGGTAATAATATTCAGACACCAGTTATTTATTCTATATATATATATATATATATGACATAATATTTTAAGCATTTTAATTTTATTAATTAGATAATTTAATTTTAATTAGTTATATTATATTATATTATATAAGATAAATACTAAATATTGTAAGCACATACCATATTTAATTATTATTTTTAAAAAAGTCTTTAATTTAATTGGTTATTATTATTATTAATATTTTTTACAAATAACTTATTCCATAAAGAATAATAAAAAAAAATATTTTAAATTTGATAATAATAAGAAAAGACAATTTGATGTATTGTTAATATTTAATTTGAAAAACTAACTTTAAGAAATAATTTTTAAACTATGAGATTTTGCTAAAATTATAACGTTTAAACATTAAAAGGAAAAGCATTAAAAATAAACGAGAAACAAAATATTAAAAAGCAAAATATCATATATGTTATGATTATGAGCTTTGGCATATAATTAAATTAATTTAATGCGAAAATTTTATAAAGAATCTAAAGCAAAATTTCAATTTAGAATATAAAATTTGTTAATTCATGTAAAAGCGAATCAAGAATGTTAATTTTACCTTACCATTAAGAAAAGATTAAATATTAAGAAAACAACGAATCCTATATTCAAAAAAGAATGAATATTTTAATTCAATTAGAAAAAAAAAAGTAAGAATATTATTATATTATAGATAAAAATTAAAAAGATTATATACAGAAAATTAAATAACAAAATAAAATGAAGTCACGAGTGAGTACATAAACGTTTGAATATATATTAATAAGTATATTGAAACAATAAAAGAAATGTGGAGGGACACATTGGAATTGCCAAAAAATTCTATAAAGTTAATAAATCTTTTTTTTTTAAATTGATATTTCAAAATGCATAGTTATAATTTTATTTTATAAAATATATCTATTTAATTATTTTTTCTTAATAAATTATATTTTATTTTTTATCGAATTCATATTCTACTTTTGTAATATATATATATATATACAAAAAAATTAAATTACGAGCGTGTACAAAGGTATAAATAGTTGCACGCTCCTAAAAACTAGTATGATGAATTTGTAAAATGGGGATGTGATAAAATTTCTCACTTTTGCTAGAACACCCAGTTTCAAAGAGAACATACACCAATGGAAAAACCGTTGAACACAAGAAAAACAGAATAAGCATTAAAGCAACTCAACAGCACTGAATTTACAAATTAGATCCTCAATTAGAGCAAGAGGTGAACATTATTCAGTTCAAACCAGAATGCCACTTTGGTTGTTTTGGAAGACTTTCCAATTTATATAATTCAGTCACCATTTTGACCTTTCTACTCTTTTTCCTTTTCTCAGAAACAAAACTCAGTTTCTTACTTGATTTCCCTGTTTCTCTACTCCTTGTACATTTTCTCAGAAGAGAATTAAAAGTTCACAGGAGATAAGCAAAATACAAGCCTCATGCATGTTCCTTTCAAAACAAATGAAAAAAAACTCAGAAAAAAGCCTAAGCAAAAAGAACTATATAAACAGAGTTTTTCTAGAAACTCCGGTTTTCCCTATTAAGATTAGTGATCACATATGGAAAGAATACTTAATAAGCAGTTAATGCCAAGTGAGAAAATTCCAATAGGAAAATTTGCTGATGAAAAAAAAATTGTTAAACAATACCAAAAGCCTGTCTTCCTGAAGAAAAAGACCAGGACTCTGCAGGATACTTCGACCAAAAAAAATAATCAGAAAAGTCTATTTTATTGAAAATTTAAAAATACGAATTAAAACAAAATAACTATTTCTTTATGGGCTACATGATTTACAGGTTCCTTGAAAAAGGCAGTTTCCTAGGACGACTTTAACCACCATCCCAAAAAATTTCAAGTGGACCTTTATATTCCTTTTCTGATTCTCACAGGCAATGAGGTTATATCAAAACAGCATAAACATCTAGATTTTATTCTCTGTGCTCACATCTCAAGGTATCATGAAGAACAAAAGCCTCAACTACAAAATGTACCTTCCTCTAACTTGCCCAAGAACTTCTTGTGCCTTTGCACCATAACCACTCTCAGCACCATCCTGCAAAGACTAGGGTAAAAATCTTGAAGGAAATGATATAAACATAGAAAACTCAGATGAAGAGAACTCAAAAAATTGGTATGACGCAAACCTTTGCCCAATACAAATTATCCTTGAGCCTTTCATCAGAGAAAACCACTTCATCCACTTTTACTCTTTGAAAATACTTAATCATCTTTGGCTGTAATGAAATAATTCCAGTTCTATGTGGACTCACAGAATAATGATACTCATGAACAAAATTGCAAATGCTACCAACACAACAGGAAAACATATTCATAAAATGGAATTATAGATAGGAGATAGAGAGAGCAAAATAGTGTGCATAAATCCACCTTAATTAAGCTTTCCTATACAATCATGAACAGAATACAATCACGCAAAACCTGATGAACTTATTTCCCACAACCCCCTAGAAGAGGAATCAACATTCAACTCCACTGAAAACAAAATTTTGGATCTCATTACAATAATCTCATGTCATAGCAAGTTTGCAAGCATTAGACACCTAACAAAACATTGTATAAATTTCATTCGTTAATCGTCAACATGAGCCTATCAAAATTTAAGCATACAGAAGTATAAGACCTGGATATGTTAAGCACCTAGTTACCTTTAGCTTCATCGTCAAATGCTTTGCAAAGAATTTCATAACTCTTCTGATCCCCCATCTGCACAAAATGACAAGTAACAATGATCAAATCCTTGGAAAACAATTAAAAATAGGATAAAATGCATATCTCGCATGTAAAATAGCCAACAGTCTCACACCAGTGGATCAACTCTTGATGGTGAAATGCTTGATATCGTATATCTGCAAAAATTTAGAACTGAATCATTAGATGAGAAAAAGGAACCACCAAGCAGTAAAATCCTACTTCCGGAGGAAATGCAAAATCCAAGAATTGGTACTGCTCGTGAACAAGGAAAAAAGATAAAGGAATTTTAGGATAGGACACCACCTCCTTGCACAAAGCTTGAAAGAAAAAAACTATCCCCATGAAGAATATCTTACAGGTCAGAAGTAATTCAATAGAAATACACAGAACTCAAATAGTTAGTATAATGGAGGACAGTTTGCACATTACACTCGATACATATTTGAAAGCTAGAAATTAGAAAAATTAGCAAATGGCAAGTAAGGTTAGTGAAGGAATGACTGGAAATCAAAAAATAAGCAAGACAAGACAAAGACCTGTTGCAGCATAGAACTCACATTGCAGTCGGTAAGCAAGAACAGTACTGTGCAGAAAATGTAGGGTCCTTAAAGGCTGTTTGATATAGAAGTAAATTAGTATTAAAGATGTTAGTGATTTATGCGGATTTGAATAGCAGCTATGCTCATCATATATTACTTAGTATCTAACAAGAATCTTTCCCTTCAACCTATTAATTTAACTATTAGCAAAATATGAGAAAATATCAAGCGAATATTGTTTCAAGTCAAAAATTTACCTCAGCTTACTATAGAAATTCATAGCATCTACATTTGCTTTTTGTACAGTTAAGACTACAGCACTCATGCAATTCTGCAAAAGAGCAAACAAAAAATTGAATTCCAAATGGAACCAGCACTAGTAGTCGAATGTAAAGCAGACCCCCAAAAAGAAAATTCTTTAAGCACCTTAAGAGCAATAAGCTCAACAAGTTGCATTAGAAATTTTCCTAATCCTTTCTCTTGTACACGAGACTCGAGCTGAATTTCATATACGTAAAGGACAGGTATTTCTTCCTCCAGAGTAAACCGGTAGTGTACAAACCCAACTAACATACTCTCATTTGATGGAGTTTGAGCTTTAGCCTGAGCTTCATAAACGAATATATAACGTGCTTCTGGTGCTATCATTTCCCTTTGCTTCACCTTCTCTTCAATAGCCCAATCGGGACCATAATGCCTCTCCATGTTAGCCTTAAGAAGGTTTCGAAGTTTTCGCTTCAGAGAAGCAGACAGTTTATCACCATTTCCGGATTCCAAGTACAATGACAGGCCTAACAATCAAACGTAGACAAATTTTATTTGTTTTCGCTAAAAAAGAAAAGAAAAGAAAAGAACTGCTGTTACCATTTCTATTGAAATGGCGAAATGGCAGCAAAGAAGCGAGATCATCCTTTACAGCAGAAGCTGATTTTATCAATTCGTCAATTGCCTTCTTCTTTTCCAATATCTATCAACCAAAAATTGAAACATTATTACGCGAATCAAAAGTCATATTGTTTTCTTTAAGTTGGTTCTTTCTGTGTTACCTTTCTTCTTTTTGTCCTGCTTCTGTCTTCTTTACTGTGATCGTTCGAGGATGAAGCTCCCGATTCCATCACCGCCGTTGCCAAAGAGGACAGGATGTTTAATGCCCACTCCTCTCCTCGCAAACTGGTGGCCTGGTAGCTGGTAATGTGTGAGGTTAAATCTTTTTTTTTTTTTTTTTTTTTCCTCTTTTCTGGAGAAGGCTCAATTTGCCCTGTACGAAATTCAGCTGCTTGTCTTTGCAATGTACTCGCAAATTTTCAATAGATTACGAATATATTCTGTATATACTTCCGTCTCATTTTATTTCCATACTTTAATAAAATAAATATATTAAAAATTTAACTGATAAAAATTATTTTACCTTTTCTACCTCTAACTCTTTAAATATTAATAAAATTTATTTATCAAATAATAATCATAAAGATTATTATAAAAAATAATAAACAAATAAAATGGAACAAAAAAGTATTATTTTTAAGTATTTAAAATTATTTTGGTAACTGTTTATCACAAATTAAATATAAATTATTTTCTATAAGTTAGGAACATAATTATTTTCATATTTAAAATTATTAATTTTTTATATAACGTGCATTGCATGTTGACTATATTTATTATGTATTAATTTTTTATCTATATAATATTAAAGCAGAAGTTTTGCTTAGATTAAAATAAATACAAGTGCTTAATTTTTATTATACTTTGATATATAAATTATTTGCTATAATGCTTCTTATATATTTAATTTTTATTTTTATACAATTAAGTAATCTTATAATAAAGTTCAAATCAATCTTCAAATCTAATTTTTTAGTCTCTAATCTATAATGTAGATTTTTAAAATCCTAATATATGCTTCAAAGGAAAATTAAATCATCATTTAATCTATAATCTCTGTTATTAACTTCAAATTAATATCTATATACAATTATAATATAAAATAATAATAAATTATTTTTACTATTAGGTAAAAGAAAAGCAGTGAGAGGATAATATGAATTAATAATAGAAATCATTTTGATTACAGTGGTAGTATTATTTACCTAGTAAAATATATGCACATGCATACAAATTTTTGAAATCTCAAAAAAGTGACTCAAACAGAACTATATAGTTTTAATTTTTTTTCAATTTCCTAAATAATATTTTCTTTCAAATCAAATAGATTTAGGATATAAGAGAAAAAAATATTAAGAAAATTAAAAATATTTAATCATTAATAGACCATATATTTATCGTAAAAAGATATAAATTACTTATTAAATTAAAATGATAGTATTTATAAATTATTCAATAACGGAAAAAAATAAAAAAATTATTATTAAAAATAAAACTTTTTCAAAACTCACCTAATAAAAAATATTCCAATACCTATTGATATATAAATACATCAATAAAATATTATATATATTTTTTAAATTAAAATTTTCAATTATTTATCATCTCAGATTTAATTATGTAAATTCTATTAAAAATTTATTTTTTAAAAAATATATTCTATTTGAAAATTATTATAAAATAATATAAAATTAAAAAAAAAAAAAAGAAAGATAAGCAACAGAGATTACAATATGGGAGTATAAAGAGTGTTTTTATTACTGATGAGAAGTCACATATATGTGTGTGTATATATATATATAAGTGGAATCCTAATAGAGTTCTACACAAATCAAAAGATAGAGTCTAAAATAATTAAAAAATACATGTTTTTAAACCATATATGACATCCACTTATTTCAAAACCCTCCTCCTTAGATATTCATTATTCAAAGAATATATCTCATTAAAATCTTACTAAAAAAACCTATAAAAAAAAATTTTAATAAAGGAAAAAGAGTACATTATTTTTTTTTATTAAATACGCATTGAAATACTGCCTCATTAAAAGTCTCTACCAAGAAAATCTAGTGGAAAAAAACCTTGATTAAAGAGAAAAAGAGTATAGTGCGTTTTTACTCCCTCTCATAAAGATAAATCTTAAGATCTTTAAGTTCATGCAGTCGAATTTTGCACGTCAATTCTTTAAAATTTATGGTAGAAAACTTGTAGTAGAAATACAAAATATATTGATGAGCAAATCAATGAGATTATCATTCTTTTGTGGAAAGAAGAATTTTTATAAAAATGATCTTCTTGTTTTCTTAAATACATCATTTTTTCAAGGGAGATGAATGTACGAAATATTATCTCTATGTAATATCATAAAAACCTTTTTTTCTCTAGAGAAATAGACTGCACATACTATGAACAAACAAATTTTTATCATTATTTATGAGTTGCTAAAATATCTGCGTTGCTAAATGAAGTAGTGGTAATACTTCATCCCATGAATGTCATGAAATAATTGTACCTTCACATGTGTAAATGAACGACTTGATTATAATATAATATAATATTGATTTCATAAGTAACCTGCATTTTCATTGTCAATCAAAACTGATTTTGACATGTTAGTTACAATATAACTTATATATATCGTGTCATGTAGATATCAAAATATATGTTTAACTCCATTTAATTTCTTCATATTCAGGAAGAACTATATTTTGCTAATAAAATTTATAAAAGTCAAGTATGAGTAGTTGATTTATTACACTAGCGCATTTATTACACAAATATATCGTACTTCATGACTACGAATTCTTCATAATTTTTCTCAAAATGAAAAATGATCATATTCTCATCAAGTGACTATACTACTATCCACAAAAAATCATTTGAATATGTGGATTCAAAGATAAAATTTCATTTATGAAATGCTCGATTTTCAGGTTAAGACAAAAATTTTCTATTTTTAATGTCTTTTATCTCAAATTTTTCCCTTAGATAATTTATAATATTTTGAACATCTTCAAGAGTTCCAATAATATTCACAAACCAAATAATAATAAATTCATATTTAAATATCTCTATAAAAATTTATGAACATATGATAATATTATTAAAATATTTTTTCAACAGATATTCACTAACCAAGAGATCACCTTATTCATGATAGTAAATATTAAAAGTATATTTTCAATAATAAAATCTTATAAAAAGAATATAATCATAAAATAATATAATATTTTCTTAGCCATAAATATCATTAAGGCAATTATACCAAATGTATTGAGATTTCTATAATTCATATTGAAGATGATGTGGCTTTCCGTGTGCGTCTCATAGCTTTCTCAAGAGTCACTTTAATACACCGAATCAAAGAGATTTCGTTCATTTTAAGCTATAAAATTATTTTATCCAATCCTATATTTATCATTAGAAAATTTTTTTCTTACTTTAATAAGATTTTGAAAATGTTGGAGTTATCACCCTAAAACAAAGGAAAAGTTCTTGAATTAATTAATTCATTAGAATTAATTAATTTCATTTAATCAGAATGAGTTCAGGAGTTGGATATAGAGATGAGAAGGTATTAGGCACTTATTCCGCCCAGCTTAAGCTAGCCTCTTAGTTGTTCATATATTCATTTATTTATTAATTGTGATATTAATTTCAATTGAGAGGTAAAAATATTTTTATGCAATTTTTGAAAACAATGTCATTCAAGCATATTATCACAACCTAAATCATTCATCAAACATGAAAATAAACAATAATAAAAAAAAAAGAAAAGAGAAGAGAATTACAAACCCTCCTAGAATACATTATACCCTTCGTCCCCTTACATATTCCCATCTTTGATTAATACAAATCAACATTAATAAAATTATTTCAAATAAAATAAAATTATAGCTAATCTATCACAAGCCAAATTAATATGAGATTTCTTTTGAATTCTCAACAAATTACATAAATAATATTACAAACCACATTAAACAATAAATTATAAATTATATGAATAAATCACACTAAACTCATAGATTAAAGCAAATATATTCAACAAATATAACACATTCAAAAACTCAAACAACATTATTATGCAAGAATTAATTAAAAATCATCAAAACACAAATATGAGTTTAATAATATAATAAACTACTTATCACGACCCAAAACGTGGGTCGGACCGGCACTAAGACGTAGGTAAGCTTAAGACTTCTGAGGCTCGTACTAAGTCTAAACTATGAAAATCTGTCTCTGTTATCATATAACTCTAAAAATAATAAGCTTATATTATGACATTATTCAAATCTCAGTCAATTATCAATCCTGACCATCCAACTTTAATATCATATATAAATCATAATTCAAGTCTGTACTCATTTAATAAACATACATTTTTATGCATAACTTATTAGTCATAATATGGTCAAACTATTTCTATCAAAATTTCTTCAAATTTCAGATATTACTCCACAAATTATTTATCATCGCACTTTTATTTTTACATAGCCAAATATAAATTCATCATCCTACATGTAGACCCAAATAAAAATAAGTGAAATATTTCAACACAATATATAGTCCATCCTAACATTTTTAAAAGTTGGAATCAAATATTGAATCTCTGCGAAGAAGAAGTAGAGTCTTAATGGATCAGTAATACTTCTATTTTTTGAAAAAGTTTATGAAATGAGGGGTGAGTTTCACCAAACTCAGTGAATAATAATAAATAATGCAAACTCACACATTCAAGCATATATATATATATATATATATATATATATATATATATATATATGAAATTGACACTTTTCATAAGCACGTGTCACAATAATAGCACCTTCAAATATATCACATTTAGATATTCATAATATGTAGAAATTGATCAGTGACATCACAAATCCATCTATTGTCTCCCGACCAATTTTCATTCTCATATATATTGGGGAATCGATCCTCCATACCTGGTCCACTGACCCATAGTGACACACATCGTCTCAATTTTCATCCAGATACAAAATACATTATTATCACATCACAAATATCTAACAATTTAATCAATATAATATATGCAATATATATAAATGTAATCAAAGGTTGAAATTATATAATATTATAGAGTTGAAATATTATATTTATAAGACGAACGATATCAATAAAATAATAACAATGGAAGTAGAGAATGAATATTGATTATATTTAAATAATATAGAGTGTATGAAATGTGTGTGTATAAATGATAGAGTGCACCATTTATTATTATTTGCAGTGATAATAAATAATTTCAATTCTACTTTAGATTCTCACTTGGAGAAGCAGTAGATTAACTTTGTTGATCTAAAAAGATACATATAATAAGAGAGAAATAAAATTAGATAAATGATTTTCCTTAATTAAAAATCTAAAGAATTAATTTAATAATCTTATCTGCTCATTTTTGTCTATCTGTTTAAATTCCAACTCCTATTATAATTAAAACAATATTTTCACAAAAATACAACTGTCTATTTATTTTTAATATAACTCAACTTCTAAAAATAATAATATAATATAATAATAAAATACATTTAGTAATTGCTTATTTGAATTATGGCTTAATTTTTTTTTTTGAAAGAAATCGTCAATTTAGGGAGGGTATAAACTTATCAGCTATTTCTATTGATTTTTCAATAAGAAAACGAAGAAATAGCTCAATAGAACTAAAGATGAGGAAGAAAACTTTTGATTTACTTTATTGATGATTTTGATCAGCAAATTGAAAGTTTCTTTATGAGAAGTTCAATTTTACATTCTCAAAGAGACATAAAGGGTCACAAAAGACGTGAGAGAAATAATTTAAACTGAGGAGAAAAAATTTTTTCTAATAAAAAATTAATAAAAAGACATCCAAGTGTCATAGACGTGATATTCCGGTTAACAAAAAAATTTAAATTGTGTCCCAAGATATTTTATTATTAAAAAATATAAAATTACGTATTTTTAAGTTACAAATTGAAATTTATATGTCATCAATAATTATCCATATAATTTAGGCCGTTTAATGAAATTAACCCCTAATATTATCCTAAACCAAAAATTAATAAATCATAATCCATAATTAAATAATCAATCAACCGCAAAATAATAAAATTAATTAATTAATTATGGAAATAGATTAAAATTAGTACCCACATTAATTCACAGTCCAAAAATAATTATCCGAAGGTTGAATCGCGTCTGAGGAGGGAGGTGACGGTGGCCGGAATAGCGAGCTGGGCTTGCTACGGTTGCTGGGACGGGTCGCGCGGAGGAGCAGGTAGTGGCTGGAGGCGGCGCGATGCGGCTGAAGCTCGCTGGATCGTCGGGCCGGTGTGGCTGAGCTAAGGTCGCGCAAGGAAAACGCCATTGCCAGGCAAGATCGAGCGCGCGACAGGGAAGGAGGAGAGGGGAGCTGCGCGAGGAGGAGCTTTGGCCAGCGCGGTGGTGTTGTGGCTGTGGTTGTGGAGGCGCGACGAGGAGCTGGAGACACAGTGGAGCTCGTGGTGCCAGGCGCAAACAGAGGAGGAAGGAGGAGCTACTGGTTTTGCGCAGTGACGGCGAGGGAGAGACAGATCGGGAGAGTGAGAGAGAGAAGAGAAAGAGAAGGAAATGGAGAAGGAGAGGGGAAGAGTTGCTGCGTGAAGAAGAAGAGGGAAAGAATAAATAATAATAATAAATTAATACAAGGGACAAGGAAACAAGAAAAGAAAAAAAAGAAAGAAAGAAAAAAATAAAGCAAATAATTGATAAAAAAAACAAACTAAGTGAAATGTCGAGAAAAAAAAAATAGTATACAGTAATTTTAAAAAATATTTGGTTTGAGTTCAATCCGAATTGATTCAGTTCAATCTAATAATTGGTCTGATTTTTAATTGAATTAATAATTTTTCAATTGATTTTTTGATAAATCAAATTGATTTTCAATTTCAAATAAATATTACATAAGTGAAAGGGACCGCTGTTGAACTATAATAGCAACTTGGGATAATGAAATTAAGCGGAGTATCAATTTTGATTTCCTTCGATTCGCATAAATCACCCAGTTATGATGATGCACCATTAAGGGCGTCATGGTAATTTATTGGTCTATTTGTAACAGAAGTGGTTGAAGCAAATGCTGGGATTGGTAACTGAGCAGTTGAAGTATCAGGTAATGTAAAAGAAGTACTCACACTCTTTTTAGTATAACTTTCTTTAGTAATTTTGTTCTTAATGGGAGTGCCCATTAAGTTTTGCTTAACAAACTCTTCAGATAAATGGAAACATTTATTTGTTTCTGTCTTTGCCCTGCAAGAATTCGCGGGTAAGAAAATCAGGCAAAGAGTTAGAAGTAACTTTAATGGCTTCAACTTCAAAATCAAAACAGGATAAAATAGCTTGCCATCGAGTAAAAATTTGTTTTGAAACAATATTTTTAACATCCTTTTCTAAAATGTTTTTGGCTGCTAAGCAGTCAATTCGTAAAAGGAACCTTTTATTAATTAAATCATCTTCAAATTTTATAATGCATAAAACTATCGAAAGTAATTCCTTTTTAATAATTGAATAATTTTTTTATGTATCATTCAATACTCCAAAATGATACCTAACTAGAGATTCAAAAGACTAATCTGGTAATTCTTATTTGAGAATACCTCCATAGCCTATATCTGACGCATCAATTTCTACTATAAGAAAGGAATTGAGATTTGGTATAGTAAAACAAGGAAGACTCTTAACTTTAGACTTTATGATTTTAACTATCTGGATATGTTGTTCAATCCAGGGAGAAGAGTTTTTTCCTTAACCTATTGAATAATGGTTGACACAAGATTCAAATATCTTTCATAAAATCGGCAACATAATTCAAACATCCTAAAAATCTTTATACTTGATTTTTATCAGTAATTTCATCCGAAAATTTTTCAGTGAAATTAATTGATCGATCGATTGGTTTAATAGTATCTTAAAAAATATCATGCCCTAAAAATCTTATCTTAGTTTGAGATAATTTAACTTTTGGAGGAGAAACAACTAAACCATTTTGCTTAACTATGTTGTAAAACTTTTTTAAATGAGAAAAATATTGATCAATATCATTCGAATAGATAAGCACGTCATCAATGTAGACTATTGAAAATTCATGATAATTGTTAAAAATATCATTCATGATATTTTGAAATTCGGAAGGAGCATTCGTCAAAGTGAATGGCATAACATTCCATTCATAATGACCAAATGGAACATTAAAACCAGTTTTGTATCTATCACATTCTTGTATTTATATTTGCCAAAATCCTGATTCATATCAAATTAGAAAATATATTTGCACTATGTAATCATTTTAACAAATCCCTTTTGTTTGTTATAGGATACCTAATCCGTTGCAATATTTTATTCAAAAGTTTATAATTTATAACTAACCTGGGTGCTCCTCTTTCTATTTCTAAAGCATTTTGGACATAGAAAGCTGAACAGCTCCAAGGGGACTTGGATTTTCTAATTAATCCTTTATCTAATAGATCATTTATCTCTTTGTAATAATATTCTTGTAATTGTTTATTCATTTGTATAGCTCTAGATCTAGTTGAAATATTATTCTCATCAAAATCCTTTATATAAGGTAAATGAACTATGTGTTGTTTTCTAGACCAAAATGTATTAGGAATATTTGAACATACTTCTTTATCTAACAATTCTTGAAAATCTTCAATTTTCTGTTGTATGTGAGCTTACTGTAATTGATTTTCAATCCTAATATTATTAATTTCATGTTTAAGATAGCTAATATATTTTTGTTTTTGTTCAATAAGATTTATTTTTTTATATACAAAAACGTCTTGTATGGTATTTAGATCCTTTTGTCTAATTGGTTGCATAAATTTAAAACATATTTGACTGTTTAATATACTTGTTTTTAATCCTTCATTATCTACCTTAAAAGGATAAATAGTAGCTAAAAAAAGTGTTCCTAGTATAACTCCCGTAGTAAGATTCTTAACTAAAATAAAATGTGTCTTAAAGCAAAAACCATCATTATAAATTTTTGCTTTTGTTAATTTATATTCTACTCTTAACTTACTCCCATCAGTAGTATACAATCTTTCTTTAGTTTTTTTTTTGTAATATATTGTTGGAATTAATCCTCCTTGCAAGCAATTTTAGTCTGCACCAGAATCAACTAATGTAATCGTAGTTAAATAAAAATCATTATTAATTACTATTGTAACTAATACTATCAATTTTTGGAAACTTACTCTAGAGATTACATTAATAAATTCATCGTAGGATAATGTTTTAGCTAAATTATTAATCTTCCTAGTTTCTGAGGATTCGGCTTGTATATCTATAATTTTATTAACTTGTAACTGAATAATTTGTTGTTTAATTTTGTTATATTCGTTTTAATTCTTCTATTTCCTTCTTAACTATTCTAATTTCTCCTTGTAGGTCAGCTAAAGAAGGGAAAAGTTTTTCTTTATTACTATTGAACCTACTAAATATTTCCTTTAATTCATAGGGTTCATATAGTTTTTCGTCTTTATGTAATATTACATCCTTTAGTTTTAACAAATATTATTTTTTAACTTCGTTATCTTCAATCTTATCTTTACATTTTAAAAGAAAATCAATTTCTTTAGTTATTACGTTTATACTATTTAATTTACAAATACAAGGACCATCACATTCACCGTTATCTATATCACTTGAACTATCTTCTGAATCACTAGACTTTATTTTGTATATATCTTCAAAGTCATCGCTTATCTCTAAATCTGTATCGGTATCAATGAGAAGCAAACTCATCATTTGCTGTTTTAACTTTTCTGATTTATCTAAATTGTTTATCTTTTCTTTCATTTTACACTGCAACTTATAATGTCCAACTTTTCCGCACTTGTAACACACTATTTGTCATTTACCTTTTCTTTTAACTGTATTCTTCTTAATGTTTAGAGGATGTTTGCTTTCTCTAGAGGTTTTATTTTGGAAAATTCTAGCTTTAAAGGTTTTAGCTCTATAGGGTCTTCTATAAGGATTTTTCTTATGTTTCTTCTTATGTCTAGCTGAAGGAGGACTCAATCTTTCATATCAGTACTGACTACAGAAACTGTCTAATTCTTTTCTAGTTTGATGGAACTCACTCTTCATCTTTGCTTTTAATTTAAGATCTGTGCATAAAGCTAAACCTTCATTATTAACATGATTAATAATTTCTCCATATGTGAGGGTATTATAAGGTATGAATCCACAATAAATCCCTCGTATTCGAGAGCGTACCTTTTCAGCAAATAACTAAGGTAATCCGCCAATAAATCTCTCTTTCCAAAAGGCATGACTACAATCTTGCCTAGTAAATACTTTTGTAAGAAACACATTTTTATACCATCTAAAATCTTGTAACTTTGGACAAGTTAAATTAGTTAATAACTCAAATGCTCTAGCTTGATATTCACCTGGCTCACTTATAAAGGTTTTAGTAATTGCAAATAACAAAGTATTTACTGCATCTTGAACAGTTGTATGTATTTGTTGTTGACCTTCTTATTTAACTATAGTTTTGGTAGCGTTTAATATCTTTTGTCTTTCTTCAAGTGAAAGATAATTATCCCATCATCCTTTTAATTGACCAGTAAATCCAGAGATTAATATATGAGCTATAGTTGGATTGGTGTTACCTTTAGATTTATGAGCTGATGAAGCCATAATCATCTATTGCACTGTATGTATTAATTGGTATTCTGATAATCCATCTATATTCCATTCATTAATTGACTCTCCATCGTACCTAACTTGAGTCATGACAGATCTATCTTCATATTGTATATTTGGAGGTGTAGGCCTAGGATAAAAATTTCTAGTTTTCAATAACGGTGCGTTATGAATCTTTTGGATGATAAAATTTTCAGTAAATTAGTCTTTTAATTGACTAATATCTATATCTCATTCTTCACCTTCAAACTGTTTTTCTTTACTCAATACCTTAATACTAGAAGAAGAGGAAATATTCAAATTGTTTAACCTATTTTGTTTTTTTTTTAACATATCTTCTGTTTTATCTAACTTAACTACTTGCTCTGCAAGTATTTCGTGGGGTTTGAATATTGGTATTTCTGGTTTAGTAATCGGCAAATGTCTTTGTATAGGAGAAGTATAAGATATTGGGGTTTGAATTTCTAATTTATCTAATTGTGATGCTATTGTATTAAGTATTTTGTTCGTGTAGTTGTTTTGAAATTAAACATTTTTTATGTCTTTTAATGTGATATTTTTCTTATCGTCATCTACTATATTTATCATCTTAAAAGGAGAATCTATAACTATTAGATGTTGATGGCCAAATTTAATTTCTTCCAAAAGAGGATGAACGGATGTAACGACATCATTAGATATAGTTATCCATTCTTTAGTTACTTTTTGATTAACTAGTATTTCCTAAAAGAGATATTCTATATTATTCTCAATAGAATAAATAGAAAACCATTGGAAGAAAGGAATATTAATTTTGCATTGATTCATGTAATTATAATATATATCTCTAATTTGATATCGCTTTTCTTTTAAATAATTTTCAAAAAACCAACGATACTTATCTAAATCATAATCACTAGTCATTTCTTTCCTAAGAAAGCCTTTATTAATTGAAAATTCACTTTCACTAATAACATTTAATTGAGATGTATGTTCATTGCAGATCTTGTAGGAGACAAAGATTTGACAGGAGAAAAGGGTGAAGAATTAATTGTTTGTTCTACCTCTTAATATATGGTCTAGGTATGGACCTATTGAAATCTACACTTTGTAATTGAATATTTAGCATTCGGGTAGATGTAAATAACCTAGTGTTATCATAATTAAATAATTGTCTAATGGGATTTTCTAAAGGAAAAAATTGAATATGAATACTTCCATCGGTGTCTTCTGTAATGTTAGAGGAAGTGAAGACATCCTCAACAGATCAATAGATACTGGTTGATTAATTTCTTGAAGGTTTCACGAATTTTCTTGAGCCAATTCGTGCCACTTTAATCTTTTAGGGGTATGTACTTTTGTGTGTTGAGTGTTGGCTTTAAAGATAATTGTTTCATTTCGAGTCAAAGTATGTGTAGATCTAGGATCTAAGGTAGTCGTCATAACTTTGTAGTTAATTCTATATATAACTACTATAGATCTAGTATTATCTGAGAAATTCATATTTTTTATTTAATTGTTAAAGTTAAAACATCTAGAATATTTATGTCATAAAGAGACAAAGAGAAGTTTGAATAACAATTAAAATAGATAGGACTATTAGCTAAATTAGATTCGATTATAGTTAAAAGAGAATTTGAAAAATTTAAATATCTTGCATCTTGTAAACATGCAAAAACAGAAATATCTAAACCGACTCGAAATAAAGGTTTTATTGCAACTTGAACCATGCCTATATGCAAGAATTTACATTTTTCTTTATGTTTTGAAATAGCTTGTGAAGAAAATAATTGAATATTTTTATGTATATGACTTAAGAGAACAGACTGTTCGATTTGTTTAATTAAATAGTCAGAAAAAAAAATCAAAAGAATCAATTTTGTAAATATTATTAATAACTTTAGAATTTGGAATGTTTAACTTTAATTTAATAAATATAGTTAAAAATTTTATAAACCGTAATTATGATAATAAATCATTTTTAAAAAATATATAATAATAATAATAATAATAATAATAATAATAATAATAATAATAATAATAATAATAATAATAATAATAATAATAATAATAATAATAATACAAAATAAAATATTATATTTAATTTTATTCATTTATATAGTCAAATAAAAATTTATAATTTTTTAGCTAAAAAATTTGTAATTTTAAAATGACTATTTTTATGTTAATATTCATTATTATGTCTTAACATTTATACTTTACATTTATTTATAAATTAATTTCAATCAATAAGAAATTAAAACAAAATAATTAATATAATTATAAAATTTTATAACATTTCAAAATCTCATATGGTATAATTTAATTTTTTTAATCATACGTGATATTACAATTTATTTTTAATGTTATATAATACTGTTTACTAATTCCACCTTAGACTTTTTCGAAAAAAAATATCTGTTTTATATATAGAGAGAGATACATATTATTTTTGGAGAGATTATATTAATTTTAATGGCATCAAACGGCAAATCAGATCGCATCAAATTGAACTTTTTAGTTTAGTTTGATTTGATTTTATTGATTTTATGATTTAGTTTGGATTGAAAAATTTTGTAAACTGATAATTTACGGTTTGATTTGAAAATTTTTTCAAACCGTGCTCACCCCCTAATTTTTCAGTTCAAACATCTTCAATTCATTCTTAGCGGTCGATGCAGTTGAGCTCATTTTTATTATCCCTGCAAATCCTCTCCTATCATTGCCTACAATAATGAGAGAAGAGCAAATAGAGAAGCTTCGTGGAGTGGTGCGCGACTGCGTAAGCAAGCACTTGTACTCATCGGCGATCTTCTTTGCTGACAAAGTGGCCGCTTTCACCAACGATCCCGCCGACATTTACATGCAGGCTCAGGCCCTCTTTCTTGGCCGCCACTATCGCCGCGCCTTTCATCTTCTCAATGCCTCTAAGATTGTCCTCCGTGACCTCCGTTTCCGCTACCTCGCGGCCAAATGCCTTGTAACCTTTCATTCTCTAATGCCATTGTTTAGGCTTATTTTTGTGTTACTTTTGATCGTTTTGTTGTTGGTTGATACTTAAACCTAAAAGTTACAAATGTTGAGCAGATTTTTTTCCCTTTAATTGCACTTCTATCGTTTATGGTGACTTTTATGTACATTTGATTTTTTCAATTTCTTACCTTTACTTAATTCCATTTTTGTTTTAATGTGGATTTTAGGGCTTTTTTATGCACATGTTTGTTTGTTTATTTGTTTGATGATTAATTGCTTTCTTTCTAGTTTGTTAGATGTGACTTCTTTTTTAAAGTATGTTTTTGGAATTTATTTATTATTAGGAGGAACTGAAGGAGTGGGATCAATGTTTATTAATGCTCGGTGATGCTAAGGTTGATGAACATGGGAATGTGTATGACACTAAAGATTGTAATGTCATGTACTTAGATAAAGATGGAGAAGATCGTGAAATCAATGTAAGCCCTCATCTTATTTTTATTTATTTTTGGTTGTTTTTTGATTGCTGCTGCTCTATGACATTTTGCTCTTTTGATCCTTTTGTTGTATTATTGACTTTCTATCTTTTGCTCACTACTAATGTAGTCTCAATTTTTGGCACAAATACTTTCAGAACATCAATAAAGGGGTTTGCATAGCTAATAAGTACTGTTACTTGTGAGAAGCAGATTATCAAAATCATTAAGGGTGGTCACTGCATCATCCATTTTAGTACATAATATTTGAAATCTGGAAAAAGAGATCATCCCTCAAATCTTGCTTTTGACATGAAAATCTATATACCCTCCTCATTGATCACTTGATTGTATTTTTTTTAACCTCACTCCACCAAGAAGAAACAAACCTTAAATATTGAGTGGTTGTTTTATTTTCTTTTTTAATTTTGCCTTTTGTTTTCTGTTCCTAGAGGAAAAAAAAGGAAACCTTTCTATCACAAGATGACTTGTTAAGTTGATGGAAACCAAGTACTTTGAAGATATGATTTTAGATGCTTGGATGAACTGGAGTCTATCATGTAGAAGCTGTTTGTTTCTTAGTAAAAGTTAGAGGGTCCCAATTATAACTGCCAATCATAAGGAATAAGCAATGCATGTGCAATCAGTCTTTAGAAAAGAATAGGACTCAGCTGAGAGGTACCATCCAAATAACTTGAATGAATTCAAAACTACAATTTATGAATTGCAATTATACAAATACACATAAAATATCATGCTTTTTTATGTAGTTACTCAATTCACCTGAAACTATTTGCATATTTGCTGTAGTCTCATGCTTTCTTTTGACTTGACTTGTGTTGAGGGTTAGGTCTATTTTAGTTATCATTGATCAATTACTTCCTTTACTGCTTGCACCTTGGAGTTTGTAATATTATTTTTCATTAATTTGTTGCTGAACTATGGTTAGATTGTGGAATTCATTACTCTATCATGTGCTAACTCATGATGTACATGTTGCTACAATTTTTTGTCAAATGTTTTATCTAACTCTGACAGATATCTTCAGCAATATGCTTTCTGAGGGGGAGGGCATATGAAGCTCTGGAAAATAGAGCCCAAGCTCGACAGTGGTTGGTTTCTTTAACCATCTTATTTAATTGAATTAAGTTATTTTGGCTCCTTTTCACTATGTTCCTTTCTACATTTAATGGATCTTTGATCAATTCTCTGAAATTTGTCCGCCAAAAATTGAAAAACTTTGCGCATTGGTTGGAGACCTTATTTGATCTACTCTGTTCTGTTCAGGTACAAAGCTGCTATCAAGGCTGATCCATTATGTTATGAGGTATGCTGGTATTTTATCATTGTTCTTAATTTAGAGGATGAGTTTATTTTACCGTTGAATGCTTTTGCTGTATACCATTTATGGTTGCAGTTATGGGCTTAAACTTTTGAATGTCCATAGTAAGAACGCAGTAATGATTTATGTATTTCATTATTAAATCTATTGATTCTATTCTGAATCCTTTTTCCCTTTGTTTTCTCGACATAATGTCTATCTTTGCTAGGCAAAAAAAAATTGTTTTAACTTTTTTTTTTTTTTTTGTTTGCTGGTTAGACTTATTCTTGTATTTCCATTGTTTATCAGGCTTTGGAATGCCTTATTGAAAATCATATGCTTACATGTGAAGAAGGTAAAAGATCTCCAATTATAATTTCTAGTTTGGTTTATTTAATTCAATTGTACTGTATATATATATATTTTTTGTGGAACTTCAAGTTTTGGGATGGCATTTGATTCATTAAAATCTAATGCATATTGATTTGACCGTGCATTTTCTCAAAATAGCTATACTATTTGGTTCAGATAATGTCCTGATCTAATTTGTTTGATTTTTCTATTGCTTATAGAAACAACTCTACTTTCATCATTGCAATTTGGTCCTGAAGATGGGTGGCTCTCTTCGTTCTACTTATGCTTGATGAAAAAGGTAACTAGTGCTACTTGAGTCTATAGGTGAAAGTGTAAAAGTAGCTAATGTAGTTATTTTATTTACAGATTTTCAGGATATTTACTTTTCAGTAATTCTGTTTGTTTGTATATGCTCACATTGAACTCTGCTTGTTGGAGTGGTGGTTATCCAGTATGACAAAGAAAATGTTATAGAAGCAAAATTCAAAGAGCTGGAAAAAGAAAGCTGCAACGCTAACCCTTCCAGCCCATGTTTCATGAATACGCTAAAAAATGACACTGATCTGCTTGCTTGCAAAGCTGAATACTATCATCAATGTGGTGAATATCATAAATGTTTTGAACTAACTTCTGTGTAAGTTTGACTACTTTTTGAGTGGGAGATATTTAACATTTGGATATTATATGCCTTATCTGATCTGAATTTTATCTTTTGTCTTAAAAGATTACTTGAGAAGGATCCTTTCCATTTGAAATGTACTTTGGTGCATTTGGCTGCTGCTATGGAGCTTGGAAATTCAAATGAGCTCTATCTTATGGCATGCAATTTGGTGAAGGATTATCCTCAGAAGTGAGTTTTCTTTTCGTCCTTTATCCTTTTTAACTTGCCTGCTGCAGTATTTTTAATTTCAATATTTATATCCTCTTCTGTATATCTGTCTGACCTGTTTACTTCCCTTCTAATTTAATGTTTTGCTTACCTATTTATGTTCATTGTTTGCACTCTAAATAGTCATCCAGCAAATCTGGAGCATGGCTTTTTTTACATGTCATCATCGTCAAACATGAATAGATCATAGTAAATGATTTGGAAGTAAAAACAGCAGGCTACTAATTTATTTTATAGACAGTAGTAACTGTCTACGACCTATGAACTCTGAAAAAAAAAAAAAAAATGAAGCAAAATAGAAAGATGTGGAAGTAAATAATTGGATGACTTGGAAATCACCTGTATAATAGCTTCCTCAAACTATAGTAATTAAAGGCGCAAAGGACTTCTCGAGTGCAGGCGCTAGCCTCTAGGTGAAGGCGCGTGCTTGAGTGAGGTGCAAAAAACAAAAACCATAGATCTGAAAATTATATTTTAAGATATAAAAAAAAAAAGAAAAAGAGAAAATTAGAAAACCAAAGGCAACATGACAAGTTATACTTAAGATATTAGAGTTAAGACAGAAAAGAGTGGAATCTAAAAAGAGAAAGGAAAAACAAAAGAAGGTAAATATAGGAAGAGAAATTGAAAGAGGCATATCTGAATGGATGTGGGCTAAAGACTAGTTTTCAAGAAGTGAGTGCTTGATGGAGGAGTGGAGGTTGGATCACAAACCACATCGCTGGTTTTTGTGTTGCATTTTCTTTTATTTATCTATTTATTTTGTGTAAGCAGATGTTGGATGGATAACTTTATATAGAAAGAAAACCATAGGTGGCTTGTTTTGGAAAACAAGAAATAGAAAGGCATGCTGTTCTTGAGCTTTAGGCACAAAAAAGCGCAAAAAAGAGCATGCCTCTACTTACAGGCAATAGCCTGAGTGAAGTCGCCTGCCTGGGTACTGTTGATGTGCAAGCCCTTGAGCCTTAAGTGGGGTGTGCCTGAGGTGCACCTTTAATAACTATGCCTCAAAGAACAAGACAACCAAAAATCCATTGATCAAAGTCCAATGATATATGAGAATTACCTGTGATACTTTCACATTCCAATAAAAAAGAAAGAAAATTTGCAAAGAGGATTAGGTAAATGCGCATTCATTGAACTCTTGAGACTTCTTTCCTTTGGCTTCCATTACAAGAATTACTTTCACTAGGACCCGGCTAAAATTTAAGTGATAAATGATTTTTATCAACAATTTTATGTTTGTATAGATTCTAAGTCCTAATCCATCAAGTCATATTAAAGAATGATTCTACAATATTATATGACATCCTAAATTGTTGAGAGTTTCCTGCAAACAATCATACTAAAGAATTTGTTTGCTCGATCATGCTGTGATTCCTTGTTTGAAGAAGGCATTTGCAATTGCGTGATTTTTATTGTTTTAAGATATTCATCTGATTTTTGTACCAAAGGACTCTGTTGTGCATAAAGTCATTAACTTCTGTGGACTTCTCATCTTTCAGGGCTCTTTCATGGTTTGCTGTCGGTTGCTACTACTATTGTATCAAGAAGTATGACCAATCAAGGAGATATTTCAGGTAAACATTACAGTTAAACTTAACCATGGCTCTATTTTCTTTTGATTCTTTGCACTTTCTTAACTAAATATGACGCTGTGGTTAGAAATTGAACTTCCTTAGCTCACTTCCTGTGCAACATTCACTTAAACAGCTGTTAGACCCAGTGTCTGGACAACAACTTCGTCAGGGCATTGACAATATAATCAGAGAATATTAATTTATGTGTGTTTATTATGAACAAAGCTAAATTATATAGTGTTCCTAATTCAGGAAAAAAAACTACTAAATCTCTACGAATCTTCTAGTTTCTGTACATTTCTACTTTCCATAACAGACAAAATATTGGTTTGAACTTTTCAAATTGAATTAGGCTAATGAATATTGCGCAAGGCATATAAGTCATATTTTTTAAAATGATTTTCATTTTATGTTATCTTAGAAGTTAGACCTGGTTTCTCTTTGTTTTTGTCCCTTATGTGCTACAGCAAGGCTACAAGTCTAGATGGAACATTTGCACCTGCTTGGATAGGCTATGGAAATGCTTATGCGTCTCAGGAAGAGGGTGATCAAGCAATGTCAGCATATCGTACTGGTGCTCGTTTATTCCCAGGGTATTTCCTTCTATTAGTTTATAGACAATGTTCCTCAGGTCCAGATTAGTTGAATAGATTGCTTTATTAAATGGCAGTGCAATAAAAGTGCATATATTTTTGCAAATGTTGCAGTTCCTTGCTATTGGTGGACATTATGCTCTCTTTTCCTGTGCACATATATTGTGTGAGATTTTCCTTTAGAATATCAACCATTGGTTAGTTAGATCCTATGCTTGGTTTCATGATTGGTCATATGAATGCAAGTTCATCATGCTTGTAGCTAAAATCAACCAGTTTCCTTTTTGTAAAAAGGTCATTATACCTTTTACAAATTGAACTTGTCAAATTATTGCCTTCTCATTCTCTTTTTGTTATAGAAATTTTATGAGGCTGAGTCCAGATGCAACAATAATGGTTTCTCCATTATGATTTGGATTCCGTGGATTGAAACCATTGACATAGCATCCTTGAAATGCAATGAAGCTCATGGATACTTCTTATCCCTCTTCATAGTCCACAATGTAGGAAGCTTGTGTAGTGGGAAACTCCTTGACCTTTTTGTTTTAGGTTTTGGCCATTGATTTGTTTCTAGGTAACCATGCTTTCTCTTGGATTATTTTTGGAGTTGGGATTGATTAGTTGCTGCACTTTTAGCACAAGGAGAATCATTTGCTTTAAGATTCAGATGTACATTGAATTTCATTTTGAATGACGATTGAAGTATCTATTCCTCTTCTAAGAAGTGGAGATGGAATGTTATGGTCCTATGACAGGATCGCGTCACAGGTCTTTCTATGAAGAAATCTTCTAAGGTTGATGCCTTGGACTTGCCCTTATTTGTGTTTCTGCCTATGATGGATGAACTAAGAACTTGTTAGAGGGAATTCTCCACCTCAAGACTTGTTATGGTAGAGAGTCTTATCTCGTGAATGGATAATAATCTCGCTTGAGTCCTTTATTGAAACTAAGATGTGTCTCTTATATTAGAGAGGCTGACATAAAAAAAGGGGAATTGTAATAAAAAAAGAAGGTCCTACTAATAAGGGATCCTACTATAATAAAAATAGAAGTTCCTACTAATAAGGGATCCTACTAATGACAGAATCATAAAAGGAAATTAACTTGAGCAAAAATAAGAATAATATCAAAATACTAAATAGGAAGAAATTGTTTCATCAATTCTGCACTTGACTTGCCACATGTCTCGTGTAGTTTCTGCCCACAAATGCGTCTATAACATGGAAGGAAGTTCTTTTGTTTAGTCACAAAATTACTACTCCCTCTTTCTCATAATAATACTTTAGTTTGACTTTGGCATGGGGATCTGGAGAAATTTTTTGGATATTATATCTTTGTTCTTTTACCAATTTTATCCTTTAGTAAAAAGCGGGACAAAAATCATTGTGAATTATTTGGGAGGTATATTTACAAAATAATCTTGACTTGTTGGCTTTCAATTGAAAGAGGAAAGTGTTAATTTGGAGAACCTGGACTATTGTTTTGGAATAGTGGTAGTTGATAACTTTGTTCTTAATTCTTAAATGATCCAGTTAGATGTTCTCCGGTTTTGTTGCTTGGTTGAGATCTTGAATTTTTAGTAAACATAAAGGATATGCTGTCCTTCTGGACCCAAAAAGCTTGAACTTCTAATTACTAGTTTGTCCTGGTTGTCTTTAATATGCTTGCACATAATGATAACCCTCAATCATTATTTGATGCTGACACTGTACGTGGGTTGTCAAAGTCCTGTTGTTATTTATAAATTCTCTCTTCACAGGTTGAGTCTTGATATTCTGTTATTCCAGGTGTCATTTACCAACTTTGTACATTGGGATGGAGTATATGCGAACTCACAGTTATAAGCTTGCTGAGCAGGTTATTTTGTTATCTCCTTAATGTAGGCAGATTGCCAGTTTTGGTTTTGATATTGGAGAACTGTTAGTTCATCTGCATTTCAGTCGGTATTTTAATTTAATTATCAATTCTATTATTGTTTAAGACGACTTTTTTTAAGTTCATTTAGCATTAGCTCCAATAGGGGTGTCAAAATGTGTTGAGTTTGACATGGATTTGCCTAACATAACACGCGACACGATTAGGGTTAAACACAAACACGATCGATTTAATAATCGTGTCAAATTTGTCAGCACGAACATGACACGGAAATTAAGTATGTGACACGAACACGACATGTGTAACCCGCATAATTTTATAAGTAGGTTAAGTGAGCTGTGTTAACCCGTATATAATACGTGTAATCCCCCTACTATCATAAGCAGGTTAAGTGGTCGAGTTGATCTGTATACGACCCACTTAATTTGCTTATGATATTTTTAAGTTTTAATCTATTTAACTCAAAGCATATTTAAAAATAAACTTTTATGCATAAAATGCATAAATTCTCTAAGATTCGTGACTAAAATAATAAAAAATTAATACAACATTAAAGTTTAAATGGAGTGCTAGTTGGGGTATTTATATTTGATACTATAGTTATCTCTTTACCTTAGAATAAATGGATCACTTGCCTAACCCGCGTGTCAATTCATGACACGACACGTTTATATTTGTGTCATAAATGGATGACCTGTTTATGATACAGACCTGTTTATGATACAAACTCGTTTAACTCTAATCCTAACCCATTTATTTCGCATGTTAGGCGAATCGTGTTCGTATATCATGATTCATTTTGACATCCTTAAGCTCCATGGTGTGAAAACCATATTGATGTACCATTGTAAATTAGTAAAGCTTGCCTCTTTGTTGAACTTCAAAATTAAGTTCTGCTTCTATTGTGTTTTATATTAAGCATTGGAATGACGAGTGATTTAAAAAGGCAAAATGCAAATTGACTAGAGGTCAATGCAAGGCAAATTTGGCTTAATCTGATGAGAAACAATGTAATCTAAATTTGGTTATTGAAGTCCTAGACTTAGATAAGTTTTTCGATGCAGGGGTTTTAAAGAATGAGAGAATTATAATTTGGGATATGGCATTACTTGTTATACCAAGAAGTTGCTTAGCTTCCTAAAAATTAAATTGACGAATTTTTTAAATAGCAATAGATTAAGGGGAATGGCACTTGTGTAGACTTTGGAAGTTATGGAGTTTTAGAATTGTTAGATTAGGAAAAGATGAAAAGCAATTTCTTTTTCTGTGTATTTTAGGGGTGAGCATTTGGTTTGGCTAATTCGGTTAATTCGTCTAATTTGGTTCGGTGAATAAACTTTTGGTTAAAGAAAATTAAAATTTTGATGATCGGTTAAAATTTCGGTTAAAACTTAATTTAAAAGAATTAATCAAATGAATCGATTTTCAAAACTACGTCGTTTTGATTAAATAGATAATAAAATTAAAAATTAGAAAAATATTTCAATTTTTATTTTGATTAAATATTGATTAATAACTTCAGTTAATTTTTATTTTGGTTAAAGTCAGTTAACTATAAACTTCGGTTAATTCGATTGGTTAATTAAAATTTCATTTTCTTTAACTTCCGTTCAGTTACTGTACGGTTAATGATCAAAATTAATTCGGTTAAGTCAAAATAACATTTCGATTAATTAATTTTGGTAACAAATTTTACTCAAACCGATTGAATTGACCGAATGCTTACCCTTAGTGTATTCTACTATTGAGGTTAATCCCACCAATGAGGACAAAGAGTGAGTCTATATGATATTGACTTTTGTAGGGATCTTGTTGATCTATTTTGGCTTATGTAGTGATGTCTCAAATAGGATTTGAGAGATGTTTACTACTTATAAGTAGGGTGAGCATTTTGTTCAGTTGAACCAAACCAACTTGACCAAATAAACTTAAATTTTTTAGTGAAAACGGATTGAATTGAATGGTGTGTAGAATTGAATTAAATTGAAGTAGTTTGGTTTTAACTATTACTATTTTGTGCTTGCTATTTATGTGTAATTAAAATAAACCAATAACAACAACCAACAACAACAAAGCCTTAGTCCCAAACTTGTTAGGGTTGACTATACGAATCCTTTGTTTCAAAAATCTACTATGATCAAATTAATATCAATACAAAGAAAACCCAAATTATGAATAAAAACTGAGGATATCTATTCAATTCATTTTGCCCTTTTCCAAGTAAAAGTTGGAAACTTTTTAAAAGGAATTTTAAAATCATTTGATATATAATTAGCGCTTGTTACTTGAATCTTTTCCATTCTATTCTATTCATAGCTATATTCTTACTAATATCCAAAACTTGTAGATTTTTAGTGACAACTTCCCTCCAAGCAATTCTACGTCGACTTATGCCCTTTTTAGCACCCTCCATTACTAAAGTATTCTATTTGTGAATTGGAACATGTGGGGGTCTATGTATTACATGATCATACCATTTGAGACGTTTTTCTCTCATTTGTGAATCGGAACATGTTGGGGTCTAAGTATTACATGATCATACCATTTGAGAGTTTTTGTCTCATTTTATCTCTAACTTTTGCTACTTGCTCCTTTTATCTAATGTGATTATTTTTAATCTTGTCCAACCTTGTGTGACCACACCTATTTCAGCATTTGCATCCATGCAACATTTATCTTGTGAACATATTGCGCATTAGGTGCCTAGCATTGACTCCCATATAACATTGCTATTCATATCATCATCTTATTAAACTTATCTTTCACCTTACTAAATATCTTCCTATAACATAGTACGCCTGTAGCATTCTTCCATTTCATCCATCCTACTTGGATTCTATGAAATTGTCTTTATCTATGAGACCCCCTTCTGGAACATAGACCTCGATATATTCAAATTGATTGCATTTGAGCACAATTATACCATTTAATCTAACCTTGCTTTCCTATTTTTTCGTTAAACCAAATTCATAGTGCATGTATTCCATCTTACTTTTGCTTAACCTAAAACCCTTATCCTCAAAAAGTTCTCCATAGTTCCATTTTGCTTTTTTCCCTCACTAGTTTCATCGACCAAGACAATATCATCTGTGAATAACATGCACCAAGGAATATTCTCGTGTATTACTAGTTAGTTCATCCATTACCGTGATAAATAAGTATGGGGGCTCAAAGCAGTTCCTTGAAGTAGCCCAACTGTCATGGGAGACTTCTCTATACTCTCTCCAGCTGGTCTCACATTGGTGCTACATTTTGATGGATATCTCTAATGGTGTTTATATACTTGGTGTGATGTCTTTTTCTGTAATACCCACGATTGAAATATCGAAGATGGGAGAAAGGTTTTCTCTATTTCTTGCATATGTTTGTGGTTTACATCAAAGCTACACACACACACATATAAACCTATATCTAAATAGGAAAGATACAAGAAAGGTAAAAACAAGGTATCCTTCTAAATTAAATATACAAGATATTCTGAGGATTCAATAAGTCAACACCCATCAAAGTACTTACTTTGGCACTCTGTCATAAGCTTTCTCTAGGTTAATGAACATCATATTGCAAATCCTTCTTCTTTTCCATACATTTCTATCACTCTTCTTAGAAGGAAATAAGCCTCTGTTGTAGATCTATTAGGCATAAATCCAAATTGGTTCTCTAACACTTGTAATATTCCTTAGTTTATGTTCTACTCTTTCGTTTATTGTGTGTTTCATAAGTTTTATACCATGGTCGTTTCTACAACTTTGAATTTCTTTCTTATTCTTATAAATCCGTGTCAAAATGCTTTCCCCACTCATTTGGCATCTTTCTACCTCTAGTAATAGCATTGAATAATTTGGTTAACCAAGCAACTCCACTTTGCCAGGACTCTCCCAAACCTTAGGGATGCCATATGGACCACATGCTTTTCCAACTTTCATATGCGTCAATGCCTCATTGACCTTATTATGCTAATTTATGAACTAAGGTTTCTATCCATCAATGAGGCATCAAGGTCCATAAAGTCCTTGTGGCTTTTGAATAATTGGTCAAAATAGCACTTCCATCTTCCTTTAATCTCTCTCTCATGTTAACACTTAATGAAATCATATTTAATGCACTTAACTTGGCTCCAGTCCTTACCCTTTTCTCTTATTAGCCTCGTGGGCTTGTACATAGCCTTCTCCCCATCTTTTATTCCCAGCTTTTGATATAAGTCTTCAAATGCTTTGCCTCTAACTCTGTTAACTTGTTTTTCAGCTTCTCTCTTTGTTCCCTTGTATTCTTCAAAGACCTCCTCATTAGATGCTCTCAGTCATTTTCCATACCACTCTTTTCTTGCTTTGATGACTTTTTCTAGCAAGCAAATAAAACCAAACTGAAAAAAATTAATTTTTTTCCATTGAACACCAAAACCGAAATGATCATTAAAAAGTTGGAACTGAACCAATCCAGACCAGGTGGGTCTGGTTCAGTTTTTTGGTTTTAACTGGAATGTGCTTACTCCTTATAGGACTTGGATATTGAGAAGGCTGTTTTCTCATGAAATTTATTGTGGATGACAGTCTTATGCTCCTTAGTCCCACGAGTCTTAGGGATGCACTTGTTTATGAGAGGGTTAATTTGGGTTGTATTGTTATTTGCTTCTATTTAAATGGAATAAAATGAAATTCTTTGTATCACTATTTCTCATTATTTTTTTTTTTAATTTTGAAGTAGAAGTTAATATTTATGAAGAATTATGATAACAAATGAATGAAATAAATGGAGTCTGGTTCATTCAATGCTTATTTTTTCTCCCTGTCTAGGACAAGGACTGTTGATGGTTGTGTTGTACTAAATGATGGTCATCTTTTTATGTTTTCTTCTGGATTCTGACTTTTTTGGTTCCTTTTTCTAGTTTTTTATGCAGGCAAAGACAATATGCCCTTCAGATCCACTTATTTATAATGAACTGGGGGTTGTTGCTTATAACATGAAAGAGTAAGAATGGTTCATTACTTGATAATTACTCTGTCATCATCATTCACTGCCACCATTGCTACCATACATTATCCATTTTGTGGAATTGACTTTAACTTGGAACTGTTTATTTGCAGGGATTTTTTTTTTTCAAATTTTGATTTTTTAACCTTTTTTTTTCCAAATGACAAAAATATTTAGCATTTGCCATTGTTGAATACGTCTTAACTTAGACTGCATAATGCATCCTTCTGTCAGCCGTTATTGTTTTGAGGTCATTCTAGTTTGGCTATTTTGACTCTCAGTAACTTTATTTTCTCAAACATTGTCAGGTATAATAAGGCTGTACTATGGTTTGAAAAGACTTTGGCGCACATTCCATGTCTAAGTCAATTATGGGAGCCAACTGTGGTTAATCTCGCCCATGCATACAGGAAGTTACAGTATGTTATTAATTGTGTTGGAACCTCTCTGAATGCTTTTTCTGAATGCTTTTTCCTTTTTATATACTTCAGGATATGTGATGATTATTGTTTTTTACTGAGTAACAATGCAAATACTTTTTCTCAAGCTCAAATGGGAAAATAAATATTTTAATATATTCAAAAATCTAGTTGATGTGGAGAATTAGAGAATGATATGTTCTATGTTGATTGAGGCTTTGGTATCCTGACGATGAAATAAAAGTAGTCATAGCTCAACTATCACTTGCAAACATAATTGTGCCTCAATTTTATTTTGTCACTTAAAACTCGTGGAATATGTATTTGTGTAATGCTAATATCCCTTATGCCTGATTCCAATAACAAACGAGGCAGAATTATTACTTGGATTCTGCATGGGCATCTCTGTTTTTTTTTTTATAAAAGTATTTCCATCTAAAATGTTTTCCCTTCTCTCTCTCTCTCTCTCTCTCTTTCTCTACTCTAAAAAATTATGAACTCTAATTCATTTAAACTAAAACTGAAAACCAATTTGCGCTGAGAATAAAAAAATAAAACTAAAAGAAAATTTCTCTCTCGAGATGCAAAGAGAACTGCAGGAGAAGGAAAGGATCTGTTAAAGTTCATAAATGAGCTTGAAAAATGCTTACATTTATAATTTTGTTCAAAAAAAAAAAAAAAAAAAAAAAAATCACACAGTGAAGTCTATCGGAATTTCGATAAAGATTTGATTGGAATCAGGCACAAGGGATATTAATGTGACTTGAATTGATGTTTGATGAGTTTTAAGTGACAAATTGAAATCAAGGGATGAAAATGTGAGTTGATGATAGAATGAGTGACGATGGGTGAAATTAAGTCTATAAAGAACTTACTCTACTGTAGTTGCATGGTGTAGATGAATGGAACTGCTGTATATCTAGCACAACCATAAAGAGTAAATGAAAGTTCTACTATGTAGCATGTATGATTCTATAAAAGGACATGGTAACACTTGTACAGTCTCCAGCCACCTGATATGAATTAAACATTCTAGATATATTGAGCATTGGTTTTATTTGTTGATATGTTGCTTCATGAAAGATGGATGGCTTTAGCTAGTCTAAGATATCTTAGTTATAGAATGAATTTTTTATGCTGGAATTTTGGTGATTGTTTTACCATGAAATATATAAGAGCCTGTGTTTTCTCTTCTTCCATTCCTCCATGTCTATTGTGGAAGAGTAATCTTAAGGGTCTATCTAGAGATAATAATCTTGGTGGAACTGCAACGGAGAGGAATTTTCCATTAGTTTTGCAGTTGATGTGTCAACTGCCATGATTGGATTGTAGGAGAATCAGGATGCCCTTGGTGTCTCTCAGATTTTCATTAATAGGGTAAAAAAGTCAAGGAAATTTAGAAAAGTAAAGGGTCCTTGGGGTTATGCATATTCACTGCTTTCTTTTTGTTAAGGATTAGTTGTAAATAGAACTCTATTAGGAGTTGTAAATAGAACCCTATTAGAAGTTAGATTTTTAATAGGTTTATAGTATCATGTATGTATATATATATGTGTCCCTATTGATGAATTAAAATAAGAAAATATTTTTGCATAATAAACTCACAAAACTAAAGGATCCTCAGACTCATCATAAGTAGGAAAATCAAGTTTTGCATACCTCAGAACAGCTCCCAATGGTGGCGGAGCCCCCCCACCTGATTGCTGTTGCGTCCCACCTCTAACTGATGGTGACGGAGTGCTGCTGGTTGTGCCGTTCTCTGCCATTGTTTTTGAAATTTCAATCAAAGGATTCTGCATCTGGTCCTGAAATTGCTGAGTAATGTGCCTGAGTTGTTCACCTAATTGCTGCTCAATTGAAGAAACCCAAGCGTCCACCAAGGATTCGGTGAAGGAGCGCTCTTCTTGCAATCAAGAATTAATATCATCGCCTATCGTCCACCTTCAATTAACTTCCCTTTGTCCTGATTTTTCTTGCGACCTATTGTGATAATTAACTCAAGCTCTTCAAAAGGAAACTTGAAAACCTTGGACCTCGTTAGAGAGAGCTCCAGATCTCAAAGAGTGAAATTCTGACTTGCCTTTTTATTATTCTAATCATCCTTTAAATAGGACTAGACTTGCTACATGAATAGGAAATCTATAAACTAGGCTCCTTAAAAATAGAGATAAACGCAACTTAGTAAAGGAGTGTGGACAATTTGAATTAAAATACTAATCCTAAAGTGATAGCCAAGCCTTAAACAGCAGCCCTAATTAATTGCCTTTCCTAACATAGGATCGGCCCACAAAGGCATCCACAACAAGTTGATTTGAGGCCTTTCTAAAGGCATGCAACAAGGAAACTCATTTTCCTTTTACTCCAGTGGTTAATGTTCTAACAATTGAGATTGAAAGGTGTTTTGACAGGGATAATACAGGGTGTCAAAAGAGTTTCAAGCAATATCATCATGTCTCAATTACAATTTGCAGATGAAACCAAATTCTCGCCAAGAAATAAGGAAATTAATGCTGTAGTTTTCATTTTAACTCAGGGGGTTGTCCAGTCTTCATTTGTTAGCGGGGTGCAGATTGTAAAAAGATTAAATACTTAGGAAGAAACTTCGTTTTTGTTAAGGGACGCACTACTTCATTTCTGGCTTGCTTGTGCAGTATTTCTCTATATTATTTGTCCCTCTTTAAGATAAGTGGCATATGATATTGAGACAATAATGCTTGATTTCTTTGGCCAACAGTGGGGGAGACTAGAGAAGACTACTTGGTTTGCTGGAGATGGTCCTTGGGAAATAAATCCCATAATGAAATGTAACAAAGTAATTAAATGACATAAAAGTAAATTAGCATTGGACAGAGCTCAAGTCAACTGTTGTTATAGAGGATGATTCCAAAACTTTCCCACTTATTAAGCCAATTTATCTGAGCATAAGGCCTTTTAATACCAGTGCGCAGATCTAAGTTTCGTGAAGGGAGATAGATTTTAGAAAATTAATGGAAAGCAGCGAAAGATGCTTTCCGTTCCACATTTCCATCCCCATGTCAAATCCCTTAAAATAAGTAACTTTAGGATTCAACTAAGTTTGATCAAATATCTGGATATTGGAAATGTTTATAGGCAAAGATTAATAAATCAATGATTTTGCAAAAGATTCCATTAATTATCCAGAGTTCATCCTCAAGTGATAACTTTAAACCTCAAAAAGTTCTGCCCCTGATATCTATTAATAGATACAAGTACACACTTAAAGTTCGAACTTTTTAAACATAATAAGGTTCAGCAGTTGACTTCCATCAATAGACATAAGCATGGACATAGTCACACTTAAAGTTAAAACGTTCTAGAAAGGGTTCCTAACAAAAGGACAAAATATCCTCTAATTAAAAGAGGGGATAATAGTTGTTCTTCCTGATGGTTCTTTTAGATGAAAATGCATTTGGATTTTTGTGATTCAAGTTTGCACTCAGATGGTCAGACCCAACTAAAAACCAGATAGTATGCAAGCAAAACAGTCATGCCTAAAGATAATGCTAAGAGTTCAAGACATCTTTATTCTGTCAGTTTTACATACCACATTGCTTATAATTCCCTTTATGATCCTGTTCTCCGTTTTACTAAAAAGAACTCCAAATAGAATAAAAAAACTTCCACCATAATTAATTATGAGCAAAAGACAAGGCCAAAACCTGCATGCATCTTGAAAGACATTTGGTAATTGAATAAAACCGCTCAACGCAAATAAAATGATCAGAAGAACCTGTGAAAGATAATTGCTTATAATTGCAGTACATACCATTGATAGATTCAACCATTTCAATATTGTATTCAAATGACCTCTACATTCTCCTCAGCACAAACTGCCTTCTTGAAAAAAGATGATGATTGCAAAATAATAAATCAGCTTCTGTTAAGAGCAACCCTGTATTTGATTGCATAGAGCATAAAAAGGAAAAATTAAATTGAAAATGTTCAAGAAAATGACACTCCAATGCCCAACGAAGGTAACAAACATTTAAACAAAATACATAGTACTGAACACCAATAAAAACAAAGAATTGCCGAAGTTTAAAGGTAATCTTTATTCCCTGCTATACTGAACTTCCTTCTTTACATTACAATTCATCACCAGACAACGCAAGTTTGAAATAGACTGCAACAGAATTCAAGTCATACTTTTAATGGGACAAGCTCAAATTAGATGCAAAGGGATCCTAAAACGTGGGAGCAATGGACAAGCACATGCCTTAGGGAGGTGAGACACAAAAGAAATAAAATTTGCCACAAATTCAAAATTCACATCACATATTCATAAGAAAAATAATACTTAGTTGACAATCCCTTTTCTTTGGATTTAACAAGCATATATTCCATACAAGATATCTCATAGAATTATTAATGCTCGTGACTAAAATCACTATTACATACCAGGGCAGAGAGCAGAAAAAATATAAGATAAAAATATTAGAATTGATGTTTTAGACAAAAAAAAAAAGTGAGTGTCTATCTACTTGGAATGAGTCCCAGATAGAGAAGAGTAGAGTAGAGGAGGAAGGAGAGAGAGTTTAAGACTAGTTCGTTCTTTTATAGTTGCTTTCTGTTGAATTGACTGTTACGACAGAGCATAAACTAGTATATAACCTACTATTAACAGTCTAAACAACATAACCTCAAGAATAGCAGTCAATATATAACAGAGGAGCACCAAAGTTGCACCTTGCAGGTAAAGAATTGTCATGTGCTTTTAGGCAATAAAGTATCTGTCTCAATTAGTTTTGAGCTTGAGGTATGCCTTTAGCAATTCACTAAAATGAAAACATAATCTTCTTGGTAAAAGGCCTCTACAGTAAACAGGACAAAGAACACAGATCATTTCCATTAGCCTCTTGAAAATCATAAGCTAAATTCATCAGTCAATCAACAACCAAAAACATTCACACCAACCACGAAATGCTCATCTTCCATGCACAAATCACTTTCCGATTACCTTGCCTATAGTATATCAATAAACAAAATTTGATTAGGAAGTGTGAACATTTCCATAACTATGGACAAACATCCATTTGAAAAAAGAATTGCGACCCAGCACAATGAAAATAGAATCTTGGATATATTAAAATGTTAAAAGAATAATGAATAAAACTTATAAACTTATTTTGGAAAATAATAACGTATTTTTTGGCACATTAGATTAGCTACTCAGCTTAAAGAGAACTCTTACATCCCAAAAGCATTGACCATAGGGAATTCAAAGCACTATGTAATTTAAAAATGCAATAAAAATAATTTTAACCTTACTAAAGTTGATTCTTAGATCATGCAAGTAACTATGAAGTAACGAAGGATTTTGTAACAAGACTAACAGTACATAAAGCTTCAACCCAAAGATCATTTTGACCAATCAAATCTACCACCAAAAACAAGATTCACTTTAGAGAAACGAATGTTCCAATTCTCAATAAAAAGCAAAATGATTCAATAACAGAGACAACCCATTATATATATATATATATATATATATATATATATATATATATATATATATACACCTTTTTCCTTTTTTTTTATAATGCAAATTTCAAAACAGACAAAATAAAATGCAATGTTTGTCAAACAACCAAAGGCAATTATAAAAGTAAATATTAGTTTCTTTATAAATTTCTCTTTTCTTTTTATTTACTTCTTAATATGACAAAATCCTACCCCAAAACATTGAGATTCCTTTCTTCTTCCACGAAAACCAAGTGAAAAAAGAGGACAAAGATTGAAAAAAGAGGATAAAGATTCTTTCTTTTTTTTTTTTTTTTTTTTTTACCTGCTCAGTTCGCAGTAGACATCAGAAATCAAAAATGCCTTGTCGACATTTCAACAGAAACGCGTTGTCCTCACGCGCCACCTTGCCAGAGACTATGTGAAGAGGAGGAGAAGTTCTTGCAATGTGATAAATCGACGGTGAGAGTCCCGCATTTCATGTTATCTATTTGGTTTTCTCGTTGGATTTACTGGGGAAGCGCGGAACACCAGCAAGGAATGCGAGAGGAAATCAAGTAGGAAATAAAAGAAAATGTGTTTGGTCATACAGCTGCCGGAATGAGAGAAAGGCGAGATTGATCTGCCGGTGAGACAAAACTCGTGTTATCCAGCGAATAGGGGGTGGTTTTTAAATAACACCTGACGAAAGTACAAAGAAGCAAGGCACTGAAAAGCCGAAAGAAACCTTCGTTCCTTCCAATATTTTTTTTTGCTTCCTTGTCCCCGCTTACAGCTCCTCTTTGGCAGTTGGTGGGTCCCACTAAGCAATGAGTATTTTACGTGCTTTTCATTATGGTCTTCCATTTTCTGTCCACGCCACTTTCTTTGCGCGTGTTTGGCATAAGATTAAAGATGTAATGGTGATGTTTTCTACACTGGCGGATTTCCTTTAATTTTGACTAGTTTGAGAACTGATCCAAGTCAAAAAGTAGACCCCACTAGATTTACAGGCCATGTGCAATGTTGTGCGTGATCCTTTTTACGGTGAGTAAATTTATAAAATAAATGATTTTATAATTTTATATTAAATTTATAATAATTTACACTGTTCATTTATAAAATATATTTATACACTGGCCTGGTAAGCCAAGTCACGTCCGTCAGCAACTGAGCTCGTATATCTCGGACCTAAATGTCTAACCCCGTCCCCAATTAGAGGCAAGCTGCCAACTTTGCATTACAGCATTACTTGCATGGGCAACTTATGGCTCATTTGACTTCTAACTCTAATTAAAACCATTCAAAGAAAAGAGTAAACCATTAAAAAAAACTCCAATTTTGTGGCTTGTTATAATTACACTCTATTTTTAAATTAATCCCCCGGGCATCCTAAAATGCAACTTTTGTGATAATTAAATCCTCAAATGAAATCTGTCCTTAAAAAATGATTAAATTAATATATTGTGGGACCCACCATTTGATATATAGGGTTAAAATTTAACAACTTTCAGTTAAATGAAACGCGGCATTTGAAGTAAGAAAAATCAATAAACTGAACAAAAGGGTTTAACCCTAAACAAAAAGAAAAATTAACAGATTGGGAGCCCTAAACAAAAACAAAAATTCACAAATTGGGAGCCTAAACTTTAGAGCTCTTGATGATTTGAATAAGGAAAAACACAAACCTCAGTTTTTCCTACATCATTGCAACTATTATAGCCGATTGCCATCATCGACTCATCTTGTCGGTGGCTCGATTGGAATTTGACACCGATAAGAGATTACAGAAAGGAAAATGGCCAGAGGGAAGAAGAAGACAAAAGATTGGTAAGTCCCACACAATAAAGTAACTCTGTTGTTATTTTTTAGTGCATAATGGGATGCGAGAGATTTGGATGTGAGCTATTGTGGTTATGTTGGATTGGGTATTGTGTGCAAAATAACATGTTTGGAATATTTTAACAGTAAAGTACAAAAGCAAAGCATGAGTTAGTTTAAATATTAGGCAAAAGGTATGCACACGTTGTGCTTTGTCGTTCTTTAAAAAAAAGGTTGTGCTTTGTTGGTTTAAAAATTAGAAAATAGTAAGATAGTTTATGCTTTTTAAGCATTTGAACAAACTCACAGCTATGAGGGGTATTGTGTGCAAAATAACATATTTGGAATAATTTAACAGTAAACTACAAAAGCAAAGCATGTGTTAGTTTACATATTATCAAAAGGTATGCATAGGTTGTGCTTTGTCATTCTTTTAAAAAAAAAATTATGCTTTATTAGTTTAAAAATTAGGAAATAGTAAGACAATTTATGCCTTTTTAGGAAATTGAACAAGCTCATAACTATGAGTAACTATGATTATGTGCAGTTTATTACTATATATGACAGTAGCAGTGGATGGTTGTGGGAAATAAATTTATATCATTTTGTTGAATTTGTGCTTTGCTTATTTAATTACATTGTGTCTTATTTCATTAATTGCATTTGTGTAACAAGTTCACATTTGAAATATGGGTTGGTGGAAAAATGAATAATAAGAAGAACATTAACTATATTGGAGGAAAGGTTTTGAAAGAGTGGGATGCACATAGGGATACACAAGAAATGTCTTTCCTAGACGTTGCTAATGCCATAAGGGGGTATGGGTATGGAGAAATTCAAAGTATAGGCTACTTTGTGCCAAGGGGAAATTGGAGGTCTTTAGAGATGTGCCAGACTGATAAAGACATTAAAATAATGTTTGAGAGAGGAAAAGAATTCAATTGGTTGAAATCTACATTGAGACAGATATTTAGTTAGATGAGAACAATGACTTTAGTCATAACAATTATGTTAGTGATGATGAGCCTTATGTTTATGATAAGACAATGGATGAAGCTGATATTGCATTGCTAATGCAGAGAATGGAAGAGGAAGGACTCATAGTAGATGGAGATGAACCTTTCATAGAAGAATATGATATGGAAGATGATATAAAAGAAATAACACCACCTAATGAGATTGAAGAAGTAAAAGTGCAGCAAGATGAGGAAGAAAAAGCAGAAGAGGAAGTTGTTGATGTTATTGTAATTGAAAATGAAGAAGCAGAAGAGGAAGCTGTTGATGTTATTGAAGAAGCACATTGTCATGTTATTGAAGATGCTAAGAATAGTGTAGAAGTTGATGAATTCTTCAATGTCAATATAGAAGGCAATGATGATGAGTTCCAAAATGCTGAGGAAGACAGTGATGTTAGTTTAGTAGCACTATCTGACAAGGATGATGAGGAATTCCTGATTGCAAAGAAGAACAAGAAGAAGCTGAAAGATGTTGTGGTTAGGGCTAGATGCAGTGCAAAAAATGCCTCCACACAAAGCACAGGGAGATCGCTTAGAAGAAGATTTGGCATTTGATGCAAAACATTCAAGCACATACAGTAGTGAAGAAGGAGATATCGTTGTCAATAAAAAGAGAAGGAAAGAGAGAAATGTTTATGATCCTAGATGTGATAAAAACTTATTGGAATTTTGTGTTAGCATGGTATTTGCTGGTAAAGAGCAACTTAAATTAGCAGTGCAAAAGGTTGCACTTCTAAAGGGATTTAATGTGAGATGGAGGAAAAGCGAGGCTAAAAAGGTAGAAAGCAGGTGTCAAGCTGGTTGTAATTTGAGACTTTATGGGAGCACTAGGGGTAGGGATAACTCTTGGGTTATTAGATCATATGAAAAGGATCACAGTTGCTTTAGGTCATTGACTAATAGACAAGCTTTTGCAGAGTTTAGAGCAATTGAATTCTTAAACCAAATACGTACTAATCCTAATTATGGGATTGACAAAATGGTGAAGCACATGCATGAGAAATATGTTGTCACAGTCAATAGGCAGATTTGTTATAGAGCAAAGGCAAAGGCTATGGCTAAACTAAATGAGTCATTACAGTCCCATTATAGCAAACTTAGATCTTTCATTTCTGAGTTGAGGAGAGTTGACAAAGAGGGCACATTTATCCTTCAATGTGATATTGGAAATAAAAGGGGGCCAAATGTTTTTAAGAGGGTCTACATTTGTTTTTCTGCCTTATCAAAGGGATACAAATCAGGTTGTAGTCCTTGTTTGTTTGTTGATGGGTGCTTTCTTAAGACTATGTTGGGTGGGCAACTGTTGAGTGCTATTGGTAAGGATGAGAACAACCAAATGTTCCCAATTGCTTGGGCTGTTGTTGAGAGGGAGAAAGAAGATAGCTGAAGATGGTTTCTGCAGTTACTATTTGAGGACTTAGAAGTTGGAGATGGACTTGGATTGACAATTGTCAGCGACCAACAAAAGGTTAAGCAATTTGAATACTTTTTTTTTTTGTAAACCTTATATATTCATTTAAGCTTGTTCGCATTTAACTCAATTTTATTAGTTCTATTTGTTTGCGCAGGGTTTGGAGAATGCAATCAGAGAACTTGCACTTATGGTAGAACATAGAAATTGTGCAGTTCATAAACATGCTAATTGGAAGAAAAAGCATAGAGGGGAAGGATTTAAACAAGCTTTCTGGTCCATAGTCTACTCTACTTATGAGGCTGAGTTCAATAAGAACACTGAAGAATTGGAGAAACTTAGTCTAGAGGCTGTAACTAACTTTTTGAAGAGAGATAAAACTAAGTTTTGTAGGACTTTTCTTTCAACTCTTCTAAAGACTGATGATGTCACAAGTAATATTGTAGAGGTCTTTAATGGTTATATGGCATTTGCACGGATAATGTGATACGGATCCACTATCACCAACCACTTACGGAGCTCAAGGGAACAAGGACCACAACAAAGGCAATCCATTAGCACTTCCTAATGGACCAATTACAAGGAGCCGTGCAAAGAGGTACGGAGCAACCATGTCCTTACACAATCAAGAACAAGTCACATAAGAGCTCCATGACCTTGCTTTCAACAAGTGCTTTGAAGAACTTGAAGAAACACCTAAGTTTCTTACATTAATAGAAGCACATGTGGAATGGGAACCTAAATTGGATAGCACGCCCGTGCAAGGTGGCACGCCCTAGACCGTGCAAACCCCTGTCTCTCACTAAGTTAGTTAGTTATTTTGAGTTTTTGCTTTGTAAATGGGTTGGGCCTCCTATAATTCGACCCCCCATGATTATTTTAGCCTTGGTTTGTTTAGATTTAGTCAATCTTTAGTAGATTTGGATTAGATATCGAAATCCTTAAGTTGTTATTATGATTTTGTTAGTCCTATCCTTAGTTGGTTTAGATTTGCTAAATCCTACTCCTTAGCTAACTCTAAATCCTTTAAGGATCTGGACCTCTTAGAATAGTATAAATAGCTTGATATATTGTAACTTTCAAGATCAATCAATTATTCAACAAATTAAAAAGAGGATTTCTTCTTCAACTTAATGCCTTTGGCGTTTTCATGTTTTTAGAGGGTG
>CANUEP010128863.1:0-22717 GCA_947857235.1 Jatropha podagrica | reverse complement strand
GGTGCGTCCCGCCCTCTCTCTCTTTTTCACTTCCGGAGGATTTTTCGGGAGTTCCGGACCTCCAAAAAATATTCCGGGACCAGTTCTGCGATCCTCGTAATTTTTCGGACGTTTCAAGTACCATATTGGCATACTTTCGATGAACTTTCAAAATGGCCTTTGGTCCGACCGGGCTGTTTGCAGCCCGGGAAAATAGGCTTTTTGAGCCTGAAAAATTGGGTATTCACAGTAGGTATAAACAACATCACAGGAAAAGTATGCAATTGAGGACGACGTGGCTTCGGCGCGCATGTCATGGTTTTCTCAAAAGTGTCCCGAGTAAATCTAATTAAACGGGTTTGGTTCATTTTAATTCGTAAAATTATTTTATTCAATTCCATTTTAATCCTTAGAGAAATGTTTCTTTACTTTGGTTAGGCTTTGAAAATGTTTGGAGTTGCCATTCTATTTTATTAAATTAGGGAAAAACGTCTCGAATTAATTCGATATTAACTAGAGTGAGTCTAGAAGTTGGGTGTAGAGATGGGAAGGAGTTAAGTACCCATTTCGCCTGGTCTAAACCGGCCTCCTAGTTGTCCGTATATTCAGTCATTTATTAACTGCGGTATTAAATTAAATTGAGATTTAAATCATTTTATGCAATTTTGAAAACAATGTCATTCAAGCATATCATCATCTAAACATTTATCCATCATGAAAATTAAATAATCATAAAGAAAGGGGGAGGAGAAAAGAATTACAACCCTCCTAAAATACATTCTACAAATTTTTCCCATTACATATTCCCATTTCCCATTTAATTAATACAAATCAACAATGTCATTCAAGCATATCATCATCTAAACATTTATCCATCATGAAAATTAAATAATCATAAAGAAAGGGGGAGGAGAAAAGAATTACAACCCTCCTAAAATACATTCTACAAATTTATCCCATTTCCCATTTAATTAATACAAATCAACATTAATAAAATTATTACAAACTTTTGAATAAATCACATTAAACTCAGAAATTAAAAAAATATATATTCAACCATTATAACACATTCAAACACTCAAAGACTCAAACAACATGATAGATGCTGCAAGAATTAACTTATAACGCCCTGACACCAACCACCAGAAGAATTGTCTGCTTTGGATCAAGCCGGATCCATCCCATACTAGATCGGCAAGACCCGCACAGTTTTGTCCCACAAGTGAAATAGGAACTTCCCAGGAGGTCACCATCCTAGGATTTCTATCAAGCGAGCAGCTTAACCCTGAAGTTCTTCCAACTCTCCAGCCATCCACCAAAGGCGCCTCTAATAATTAGTTACCACCTTTTCGATACATGATCCGATTCATTTCTGTGTCCCGCATTCCACTACCCTAGCTAACTTGCCAGGAGCCCTACTCTATCCATCCTCTTAGGATCACTTTGCTGGGTCAGGATGTCACAAAACTAAAAATCATCAAAACACAAATATTAGCTTAATAAATGGTTCTTAATCATAAAATAAACTATAAATAATAAAAATTAAAACTGACAGAATATGAATAATTGAAAAAAATATAAAATTTGACAGAAATTAAATAAATAACATATAATCATAATAATAGAAAGAACAAAGATTAAATGTGCATAAAATAAATGCTAGAAAATAAAATATAACAATTTTAATGTTATTTCAAGCTCATGATCACAATGTTCATCTTATTAGATGAACAAAATTCACAAATTCCATCAAGAAAACTCATTAAAATCATTAACGTATTTTGGCTCTTAGGCTTTAACCCACTTTGATCTTAGAATCTAGGCACAATTTGATATTTTTTTTAGTTGTTTCTCTTCTGGAACTTATAGACTAACTCCATTGGAAGTGAATCAAGTCTCATTCCAAGATACACGAAGCCTATAATCACTAGAAGATTGATGGTAGAAGCAGAAGAACAATAATCTGAAGCGTTTAAGCTACCAAATACCGATCAAAGCCTCAAACTTACTTGAGAACGTCTAATTACCAAAGCCTCAAACATGAACTTAGCACCTCATATTTCCAAATCCTGAAATTTGAACTAAGCGCCTCAAATTATCAAAGCCTCACACTTGACTTGAGCAGCACTGATTACCAAAGCCTCAAACCTAACCTGAGCACCCTTAGATTATCCAAAAGCCTTAAAATCATACCTAACCACTCATTGATGGCAATGAGTTCATTGATCCATACAACTTGGATCAACTCAAAAGATACTTTATGCGAATGCATTCAGACATTAACACCATAAATATTACTCCCTTATGTCACTATTAAGTCGAACTATAGTGACTTGACTCCCGAAAATATGTTTTAAAAGTGCGGGATACACAGGAAGCCCAACCTATGGGTGTTGTCACAATAATAAAAAAAATACATTTTGCTTTTCTTCTCATAAAAGTTTCAAATTTTCTGTGCAAATTAATCAAAAATTAAAAATTAAAACAAAATGAGCTAAGTTGAAAACCTGCAAAGGTAAGCAGCTTAGGCAAAATCAAGAGTCCGTTAGGTGGAAAACCCAAAAGGGTGGCTTATGCAAACTAAGTCAAAAACCCGAAAGGGCAGCTTAGGAAAAAATTAAAGCTTATAAGCGACAATCCCATAAAAGATAAAATTGAATTTCCTTCCCAAAAGTGTCAGAATGATTCCCTTTTTACATATCTCAAATCAATAAAAGTTACATAAAAAGAAAATCACAAAAGCCTTATCACTCAAGCATTTATCTTTGTCACCAGTTATCTGTGTTAGCCATTTGCATGTCCACTATCCAAAGTGTCAAAAAAATAAAATGTGTCAAATTGAACCCTCTATACATCATAGGTCAGCATCCTATCTTAAAGCCCTTAAAAAATACATTTTGAATCAAAATTCAAAAGAATAAAAGATCCTACCCTATTAACATCAGGTCCACGTGCACCGAGGGACTAGGCAAACTAATTGCGCCACCTCAGAGGCATCTTGCTAGAGTCATCAAAATCCTATGAGTCAACTCATCAAGTAGAGTCTAGGGTCATCTCAGTCACCACCTAGAGTCTAGCATCCATCACTCGAGTTGGAGTCCCTCTACACTCTCTCTCCTGGTCACCATGCTCAACAGCCACCGAGCCTCATAAGCAGCAGCCCTGCCCCTAGAAAGTCCAGTCTCAATCACATTAGCCCCTCTCAACTAGCTATCCAATATAACCACAATAATCTTGGGAGAGATCAATATATCCCGAAAAAGAGCTCCAATAGGTAGCAACCCTGAATATGCCCCATCTGCCTCATAAGCTTGGACCTAGGCTAGGATGTGATGTTATCCATGCCAAGCCAATAAGCCATCTGAGACCAAACCAAAAACATGCCCATCTCATACCAGTTGCACCTTATTCAATCTAATCTAGCCTTAGTGCCAGTAACCACTGCCGTCACTCATCCTTTGACCCAAGACTCATCTAGATAGATACTATCATGGCTCATATGGACGACATCGTGGTGGCTCTAGCACTCTTATATGATCCCTCAACCAAACCTGTAAAATCAAACATCTCACCATGATGCAGAAACGCAATAGGCATTCACATGCAGATATCCTCTCACCATACAGATTCAGCAGTACCATTACACTTAAGCCTTCCTTTGGAAGCAAAATTTTTGCCCCCTCTACCATTCAAGTCTAAACTTAGCATTTGCATGTAAAACCCTTTTTATCTTACTAAGTCAACCTGAACCCAAACATCCAAGTTTTTCCCTGAAAGCATACAAGAGCTGACCTATTCAAATACTAAGATAGGCATTCATACGCAACTCGAACCGAAGCCCTTTTTAGAAAGCACCCTATCTAAGCACAAAATAAGTTAGTTTGAGAATGCTTACCTGAAGTAGGATCAGACTAGCTGACTAGATCCCCTCCAACCTATAAGCTTAATCTAGGCTTAAAATAATCTCTACCAAGGCCAAACTAGCAATCACGGCACCTCGCTCCATCTGAATTATCAACTCCACCACTCTCAAATCTCCATAGCCTACTAAATCAGTCAATATGCCAATGCTCACAAAAAGAAAAAACCAGAGCTCAAGTCCTAAATATCTGATGCTCCAAGTGAACAAAGTTGACTGGGTCAAGATACCGCTTAACTAGCCCAACTAGATTTACCCAATCCTCCACTATCAGCTCCCTAGCCTCTACCATAGAGACACCCAATATCCTCATAAAGCTCCTAAAAATCCCGATCCTAAAAATCTCGGTCCCAGTCGGTGCAGCCACTGAAGCCGTCTCGAAGTTACTACCTAATAAAGCCATAAACTCCCCATATGTTAGGCACATCTCTTCGAAATGTGTGCTAAATAAAAACAAATGAGCTTATGGATGCTAAAGGTGTAGGCATACATATAAAAAAGCCTAATCTATTGGCAGACCTCTTAGAGTTACCAAAGAAGCCAAACTGTATCCGCTTAAATTTATGTTCTCAACCTTTGTCAACCTCTTGGTCCATCTGTAAATGTTATAACTAAATGGCTCCATTTTTAGGTAGAGTGTTTGCAAAAATTTAAAAAAATTGAGCCTTGTTGGGCCTTGGGGAGCAAAATGACATTATTTTAAAGCCATAAATGAGGTATTTATAGGCACTAAACCCCAACTACCAGGAACACCGGCACTGATCAAGCCTAAATAGACGTCGATTGGCCTTAAAACGGCTCCAATTTAGCCTGCACGTGGTGCTAAAATGGCACCGATTTACGGGATCACAGCGCTAATTTCACCCACTGCAGTGCCAATGTGTATGCAAAAAAGAAAAAGAATAAAGAGAGAAGAAAATTAGAATCGAACCAAAATTCATTTTTCAAAGTGAGTACTGGTAAATTGTGCTTGGATTTTTCACAAACACTCTCTCAAAAATTGAGCTAGATAATAAAAAAAGGCACACCATGCATCATCCATAATTTGCTTAACTAGGGCGATAAGTGCCAAAATATACAAACATGGAAATCAGTGCCAAAACAGTGCAAATTCATCGCATAACAAGGCGATAAGTACCAAAACACTCAAGAATAGGCGATCAATGCCAAAATACTCGAAATAGGTAATCAGTGCCATCGAACTCAAAACAAGGTAATCAATGCCAAAATATACAAAAATGGCAATCAGAGCTGGGAACAAGGCAACTAGCACCAAGCGCCAAAATGATCTCAAAAATCAAACAATCAGTGCTAATTCATAACATGGCGATCAGCGCCAAAGCTTTAAAAAATAGGGCGATCAGTGCCAATTTAGTGAAATAGGGCAATCAATGCAAAAATAGCAAGATAAGGTAATCAGTGTCAAGAACAAGGCAATTAACACCAAAGTAATCAAAGCAGGGTGACCAATAACAAAACAGATATATAAACAGGGCAATCAGCGCCAAGACTTTTAAAATAGGGTGATAAGTGGCAAGGTAATCAACATAGGGCAGTCAGTAGCAAAATATACAAACAGGGGCGATCAATGCCAAAAATAGGGTGACTAGTGCCAAAATAATCCAAAAATCAAGCAGCCAGTGCTAATCTATAAGCATTCAAAATAGGCAACTCAGTGCAAATTCAACTCCCAAGAAAGGGCGATTAGTGCTAGAGCAATGCAACAAATCAAAGCAGCCAGTGGTAAATCATAACAAGGCGATTAGCACCAAGTTATTCAAAACATGGCGGTTAGTGCCAAAACACTCATTCTAGGGCGATTAGAACCAAAGCAACCCAGAACAAGTAATCAGTGCTATGCACACACAAGCAACCAGTGTAGTCACAAGTTCAAGCATTCAGTGCAAACACATATGATAAGCATAACAGACATACAAGAATAAAATAGCAAATTATATAAATAGAAGAATAACATGTCATACAAAAAATTATCGGTGCTCAAACTAGGGCGCACGAACCCAAAATATGCCAGTGTGGCAACTAGCACCAACAAATACACCCTTGACCAAGGGAGCTCTTATTGCCTATCCTTCCTTGACCATTAGTCTCACTTTCCTGGCCTCCCACTTTTAATCCTTTCATGGGTAAGGGAATCAAAAAGAGCTACTTGAAGATGCCCAACGACAATAGAAATCTCCTTAGCCCACTCATGGGTTGGCTGTAGATAAGCATCGTAAAAAAGGTTCAGTCAACTAGCATTAAGAGTTAGCTTGAAAAAGAAATACAAAGGGGTGAAAGGAGACTTACTGGCACAACAGGAAGATTGCTGGCCAACCATCAAGTAGACCCTCGGACATTGTATAGTAAGTAGTTCTCCCCGAGTCAAAGTAAGGGATTCTCTCCTGCGATTCTAACCTCAAGCAGAGAGGAATACTATTGAATCGAGAACTCCCAAAAGTGGACATGACTAGACGAAGATGATCCACCACCCATAGAGCTCCCAGTCAAATCTAAGGGGTGACTAGTCGAACCAAATCTGACCCCTATACCCTCCGCCATATTAAAAATGATCTCCAACTCTATCTCAAAATCTAAATCCTCTATAAGCTTCGTAGGGCTTCCTTGTCTCTAGGAAATCAACCTAATCCCTGCGCTCGAGGTCCTATCTAGAGAAGACCCAACTCGAGAAGTCAAGATGGCAGGAACCTTGTCTGCATAGGTGTCCCCGGGTAAGAGGAAGGGATTGATCGGCTCTCCCCTTGCCTTCTCATTTTGGTTCTTGATTCCAATGTTGTCCAACATGTCCACTAGAGGGTTGGTCGAGATCCAATAAAGGCCAAAAAAATCATCCATATGTTAGAATTAAATCTTGACCTAAAGGAATGATGTGTGAGCCATTCAAAACTCACTTAGCTATGGATAACTCATTATGTCTCCCCCTTAGAGCTGGATGGTCCTCCTTAGCATGCTGCCTTATCAAAGATGGCCTAAAGTGGTGCCTCATCAGGATCTCTAAAGGCACATCCCAAATCAGCATAGGGGAGATGAAAGGAAAGAGGAAGGAAGCCCAAGCCTGCAAAATAGAAAGTCAAGAATCTTAGAACATAAAAATCAACCTAGAAAATGAGCAAGCAAAAATAAGATGGTTCAGAAGACAAACTACCATATGTGTGCAGTGCCTCCTAAGCCAGTCTAGCCATGGCAACTGTATCGACTCATGTCATGGTACATTGATGCCGAAAGCGTTGCCCCAATCATACTCATCGAGTAGCCCCAAGTCCACTAAGGACATCATAAAGGAAAGATCTATGTGGTCCACCCAATCATCCATAATCATGCATCCCAGGATTAGAAGTGGAGACACACGGGTCAACCGATCAATAGTAGCCCTTTCCTAGGCCTCTCAGCTCAGCCACCTTAATTGCTTGCATAGAGTGCTGTGATAGTATGACCTGCTAGGACTAAGCTTCAAAGTAAAATTAAGTAGGTCTATGAAACTCTCAGGCTTGAGCATAGAGGAATCCATGTCTGGCAGATGAGAGCCAAAGCGAGTCCCTATCAAGATGGAAAACTCGAAAGGACCAAGGGTCCACTCACTAATGGTTGTGAAAGGTGCCAATCATCTCCCACCATCTCTCTACTAGTGCCCTCCACTGTGGAAAGTAGGTGTTAGCGCTTTGCTTCGCAACAAGAAGGCATAGGCTGGTAAGAGCTATCGTCTCGGCAATGACAAGCTACCTCTACATAACCCTTACCACTACACTAAAGTTCCCTCGCCCTCTTCTGGAATGGGACCTCACTTCCCAAGAAAAATTCAAGAAGTATTCAGACCTAAAACAAGATTTTCATACCAACTCTAGAAGTTTTCATACTTAAAATAGGGTTTTCAGACCAACTATAGAGGTATTAAAACTACAATAGGATTTTCATACGAACTCCTGAAGTATTCAGACTTAAAATAGGATTTTTCAGACCAACTAAAGTGGTACTCAGACTAAAAATAGTGTTTTTAGACCAACGTTAGTAGTATTAAGACGTAAAATAGGAATTTTAGAATAACTATAGAGGTATTCAGACTCACAATAGGGTTTTCAGACCAACTCCAAAAGTTTTCAAACTTAAAATATGGTTTCTAAACCAATTATAGAGGTACTCAAACTCACTATAGGGTTTTCAGAATAACTCCAAAAATATTCAAACTTAGAATAGGATTTTTAGAGCAAATACAGAGGTACTCATACTCACAATAAGGTTTTTAAACCAACTCTGAAAGTATTCAGACTTAAAATAGGGTTTTTAGGCCAATTACAGAGTTATTAAGACTCAAAATAGGGTTTTCAAACCAAATCCAAAAAAGCAGCAAGGTTTTCAAGCCAACTCTAGAAGTATTAGACTCAAAATAGGATTTTTAAAATAAATCCAAATAGGCAATAGGATTTTCTGACCAACTCAAGAAGTATTCAGACTTAAAAAAGGATTTTCATACCTATCATATTCTTCTCAAGACCATTTGTAGGGTCAGACAAGGTTGGAGCTCCAAATAAAGCCAAAATAGACCACTAGGATAAAATGATGATTTTCCCAATAACTAGGGACTAAATGGTAAAATACAATCAGAATCCAACCGAGACTACCTACAAGGTCTAAGGAGCCTATATCTTTAATCATAGTCAAAATCAAGCCTAAAACATAACTAGAACAAATTTTGGGATAAAAGCGCAATGCTTTAGAAATTAAGAGACCTAATTGCAGTTTCAAGTAAAGCGGTTAGGAGCATCATCCTAATACTATATGCTTTTACAGGTCACATGCAGTAGTAAATATTCATGGTGGGCTTAGAATCTATCAAGCATGCAATTGGGGACTAAATTGCAAAAAAAAAAGCATAAAGGCTAATTAGAGAAATATCGGGCCCTAGTTGAGGACTGAGAGGTGGGATTCCCAATCCTTCAAGATAAAGTCGGTATCGCTTGAAGTCATTAGACGAGCATGCCTTGGTTGTTGGGCCATCCTTAAAGAAAAAGCAACTTTCATATCTTTAGGGATAGGGCAAGAAAATGAAGCAAGATAGCAAATGTGGAGCAAATGAGGCCACCCCTTCTCCTATTTATGGAAAAAGGGGAGGACAGGCCTTGCCCTTATCCCGAAAAAATAGATTCTTCAGGACTCATCTGAACTCAGATTGATGCATGACCATAGTCAAAATGCCCATGATAGAATTCCAAACATGGCCATACCTTTTAATCAGACATAAAACTACAGAAAGGCTCTAGAAAACAAGACATACTAGACCAGCTCTAAAAAATTTTCTCAAAATCAAACGAAATTCACATAGGATGTTCCAAACATTGCCATGGACCTCTAGGTATAGTTTTCAGACCAAAAGTTATTTCCAAAAGTGCTAAAATTAGAATTCAAGAGACCGGGCCTCAATCAGCTCTAGTCTCTCAGAATGGGCAAACTATTGACCATAACTTCAGCACCAAGCTTTAGAAAATTTTTCTACGGTTCTAATGCCATGAGAATTAGCTCGATTGGACATCATTTGTTGTCAATATATTTGGAACCTAGAAGGTCACACACTTAAGAATGGATATGAGAAAGTGAAAATGAGAAATCAAATCAACTATGACTTGATTACAAATAAGTTTGTGAAATTAAGGACAAAATTGTAATTTATATTTTATTAAAATTTTACCTAAATTATTAAGTATTGAATTAATTGATTTATGTATAAAAATTATTAAGATAAATTTTAGATTAAATAAACTAAATACTTTAATTATTATTTATTTATTTAAATAGTTAAATAAATAATATAATTAATTAAATTGAAAATCCTATTAATATATGCATTAAGATTTATTTATTTAAATTGTTTAAATAAACTCAGTAGGGATATGTATATTTTAGTTATAATTTATTTATTTAAAAGGTTTAAATAGATAATTATAATTTATTTATTTATGACCTATGATTTTCCTAAATAAGGTTTAAGAAATAATATAGACTATAAGAGTTGTTGCTCGTAACTACAAAACTAAATAGAGAGCCTACGGTAGCTAGCACCATCATACACTCTGACCTCTTAATCCTTTAAAATAGTTTTAGAGTTTTATGATTGTCCATTTGTGTGGATACTATTAGGGCTGGACATTTGGACGTCTTGTGGTTTGTGACAACCTAGCCGCGTAGATCAAAGTTTGAAAGAATTTATAAAAGAGGTATTCTTCTAGATAAATTTTTATTGCTTTACTCATTTAAATGGATCTCTGTTGGTATAATTATTTATTATAATTATATTATGCCGCTGTGTATATTTGATGTTGAGACCCAACAAGTTGGCTGGTTGATTTATCTCTCACATATTGGACCTGATATTGCATATGTTGTTACCCTTGTTAGTCAGTATATGTGTTGGGAAAAAGTAAAGACGACCCATAGTAATTAAAGAGGAGCAGCCTAATACCTCATTAGAGAGACAATTAAAAATTGATGCAATCTTACACTTGAAATTACAAGCCTGATGATTATTCCTCCACCTTGTATCTAGTCATCATCAACGTGAGTGGCTACCAGAGTCGTCCACATATAATTTCACGCTCTAAAACCTAAAGTATATCTTCATGGTTACCTGTGGAGAGATATCTAACAAAGAGGTTACTAAAAATTATTAACGTGAAGGGAGATAGTGCGGTAAATAATCTCAGTATCTAATTAGCTAGGGAGTTAACCACATAAAACCCTAGTATAATCTTAGGATAAATATGCAAACACAATGTGGTTGCAAAATGAGCTTCAGGCCCATAAAAAGACATCCCACTTTGTGACATCCCGACCCGACAAAGCGATCCAAAAAGGGCAAGTAAAGCAAAGCTTATATTTAGCTTCTAGGATGGCAGGCTAGTTATGGGTAGTGAAATGCGGAACACATGAATGAATTGGATCATGTATCAAAAAGGGAGAAACTAATCATCAGAGATGGTGGAATGGCTTAGAGAGTTTGAAGAACTCTAGGGTTAAGCGTGCTTGCTTAATAGAAATCCTAGGATGGGTGACCTCTTACTAAAGTTTTCCATTTCACTTGCGGGATAAAACCGTGCAGGTCTTGCCAATTTAGTATAGGACGGAATTGACTTGATCGAAAGCAAACAATTTCTCTAGTCGTTAAGTCGGGCGCGGCACACTCAAACACATTTGGGTATGCTACATGCGAATCCAAAAAATAAACTCTCAGAAATATCTCCAATCATATAGGAAATGCAGTGTGCAACCTGATGAGACAGATAAAATTGAGGAGCATTGTATTAAGACTAATGCCCTATTTTTTAATGTCTAAAATAGTAGTTTATCGTCTGCAAATAGTACCATCAGCTCGAGAATCGGTATTATTTCGGTCCAAAAATATTACTATTTATGCTTTATATTTTATTTAATATTTTTGGAGCATGTATACATGATTTAGATGGGTAAAAAATAAGTTATGAATATTTTTGGAGAATTTAGGTGATAAGTGAATAGTGACTTATAGTGTTTAATTATTAAAGAAAATTGAGGAATTGTTTACATGAAGTAAATATAATAATCATGTGGAGATAAATAATAATTTGAGTACAATTAATTGGAGAATATTTTAGGTTTTTGGACTAGAATACCCATGACTTGATCATAGTCCTCTATTTGTTATAATTTGAAAAAGTAGTAAAGTTTTACCTAATAACTTCAAGTCAACATTTATATTTCATTTCTTCTTCTTCTTCCTCTCCATTTGAACGTCCACCCTCTCCTCTCTTCCTCTCCATTTTTCTTCAATTTTCCACTGCTAAACTATACCAAATCAACCCAATTAAACCGTAAGCTATTAATTAAACTTAATTAAGAATTGATAATTGGTGGTTTAATTCAAGAAATTAGGTGAACTTCCTATGATTTAAGTCATAGGGATTTTCGGAAGGAGGAATAACGAAATGCAAGCTTTAAGAATAATTATAATTCCTTGGATATAATAAGTGTTTTAAGTGGGTTGATTAAGGAAGAGGAAATTTTTACGTTAAAAATGAGATTGAGACTTGAGATTTCCTATTACTTTAAATATAGAAACCTTTGGAGAATTGCTAGAGCCTTGATATGCTTAATATATGAATTTTTGCTTCTTTAAGTATCATAAACATTTTTAGTGGTGAGTTATTTTGAAGAAGGAAGCTTTTATGATAAAATCATATATGTGTTATGTATAATAGTAATTTATCGTGCATGTATACAATAATTTGATAATTTTTCCTATGATTAAAGCTTATGAGATATTGGGATGAAATTGATATCTAAGTATATGATATGTGGTAAAAAAAATTTCTATCATATATTCTTAGTCTTTCATGACTTTTCATATAAACATAAAAAATGTTTAGGTTGTGGAAAAGTAAGTTTTATGACAAAATATATTTAAGTTAAGATTTTTAATGGTCATTTTACATGAAATTAACTTGATATAACATGTTCCTTGGAAAGGAAGAAATTTCTTTCCTTGTGCCCTTAAAGTGGCCAAACCACTCGAGGGTGGTTAGGCTTGTTCTTCTTTCTTTTCAATTGATTTCTAGGGCTTTTAAGCTTTATTAAGTATGGGTTTTGAAAATTGGAACAATGCTTTGTATAAGTGTGAAAATGAGTAATTTTTCTTATATTTTAAGTTTATGAGAAAGTGAGAAAAACATTATTTAAGTATGAAATGTTTTATAATGAAAGAATTGTATAAGAAGGAAATGATTTTTATGGTAATCTTTTCATGATTTTCAGAAGACTAAAGAAAGAGAAATTATGAGATTTATTATGGATTAAGAAAGAAAGATTAACTTTTGGGCTCTAATATGCTTAGTATGAAATGGTTGTATGATTCAATTTATTATGCAAGATGAGCATGCTCGACTTTGATGCCACTATGTTATTAGTTATGCTCATATGCTAGGCACATGGGTGCCTTATGTTTTAACAGATGCATTCCAAACGTGTAAGTAGGCTCTTGAATCCTTTATGATTATGCCGTCTACTTAAGGTCATTATGTATAAGTTATGGAACCTTGTCTACTTCACTTTCTTTTAAGTGTATGTGAGCCCACATGCAAGTATTTTAAGGAATGTAATTAATGAATTTCATTACTTAATCTTGGTTTTGAAATAAATGATTTGTTAGGAAAAGAATCCTTAAAACATATTAAAGTGAAATGTGATTTCTAAATGAGTATAAGACTTGATTTAATGATAATTATGATTTGCTTTTAACTATCGGTAAAGTATATTTATGTGTTTTTAAAAGGTATTTATGTGGTTGATTTATTATGTTTTTATGATTATGTATTTTCTTATGATTTATGTTTTAAGTACGTTGCCATTGCAACATTGGGTTGTATGTGTTTTATGAGCACCATTGAGTTTTATACTAAGCGCGTCGATTTTATCATACATAGATTGAAGACAATGGTTGCTACTTAAAGATAAAAAAATTAGCATCGGTGTAGAAGAGTTTCCTTTTGGGAAGTTATAGTTTTAGTCTTATGTATATAAGAATTATGGCATGTATAAATATTACCTGAATGGAAGGATTAATTATAGGAGACTATGTGAAATTTTGTAAGTTATTTTTTATTATATTCAAACATGAGTGTATGGGTTAATCTAGAATATTATTTAATGATTGGATGTAGGAATATTTGCGAAGTTAAAAATGTATTATTAGAATCTTTAGACTTGATATATATTTAAATGTCATTAGTTTAATGATATTTATAATGGATTAGAATAATTGAATGGTTGTGGAAATATAGAAGTATTGTTGATGTTGTGTGGATTATGGAGCTTGATGGGATTTTGGAGTTTTAAATTGGAAGTGTCTTGTTTTCATTTGATTTGGCAAGTTTAGTTTTTAGGGAAAACTCTTATAGTTTTTCTATAGGATTTTTCCTAAAACATTTAAAAAAAATTACTTACTAAACATATGAATACTTGGTCATTTCTAATTCATATTATAATCTGTATTTTGGTTAGTACGGTGCCTCCGGCACCAAATGTGACATTTGTTGTCTAATCTTTCGAGACTAGGCGGTGGGTGTTACATTTAGTGGTATCAAAGCATAGGTTTAGGCAGTTCTAGGTTTATGAATGATTTAAAGAATATAAGTAATTAAGTGAAGATACATGCCATATAAGTTTCATAAGAAATATGACTCTAAAGTATATCATTTATGAATGTTTATTGGAGATAGAATGTGGATAAATGTTTAGGATTATAACAGTGATATGACTTACTATGGGAGAGCAATGTCATTATAGGTAGTATGTGTAAAGGTTATCATTTATGATTTTTAATTATATCCTTTTGGATAATTTGGAACAATTACTTTTTGGAGAAATTTTTAGGATCTAAAGATAGAGTTTTGAAGTAGTTATTAGAGATGTGATGATTTTCTAAGGCATTAAAGCATTTGTTTCCTTCTCTCCTTCGACTTAGTATGATTTCCATGTACTCTGAGTATGTTTGATTCTTCATTTGAAAATTGTGAATTTTTTAACTTCGGAATTAATTTGCATTTATAACATAGATAGTATGAATGTGTCAAAGAAAGTTTATTTAGCTTTAATTCTTAAAAAGATGTCTTTTTACCTTGATATGTAATGATTTGATTTGTATTATAAAAAAAATTTCTCTTCTCGGCTGCTTGGATGTAAGAAAAGTTGGTTTTCAAGTATGGCTTTTCGAAAATGTTGAAAGATCAAATGGTTATTGTGTAAATGAAAATGAATTTACATGTATTTGATTCAACTAATTATGAAAGTATGTTGACTTATAAATTTCATATATTTAAAAATCCCATTTGCATGAAATATAAGATGTCATGTATTCAATATTTGTTTAATATGATATGTATGCATGAATCATGAACATATGTATATAAGTACCTAGTGAAGAATATATTCGGAATGAGTTTCTAAAACCATTAAGTGAATATACTATATGATTTTAATTTGAGAACATCAAATTTTAAATAATTGGAGTATGATTCTAATATAGAAATTTTGATGAGACCTTTCTGAATTTTGAATATGAGATTATTGTGGTTATAAGGATAAGTATTTTCTTTGGTGAAATGAAAAGAATGATTAGTATATTTGCATGAGTGTAATTTACAAGAGATAAATTATATATGTCTTTAGGTGATTTATTTTGGATATGGAAATTATCACTATTTTTGAGAAATAATAATACTTTGTGAAGTATATTTTAATTTTTCATAAGTTATTTATTATATGGATAATATGGATGGTTATGATTATAAGAAAAGTAAATTGTTGCTCTTGGTGAGAGTTAAAATGTTTTAATCCTTATGTGCCAAATTTTGGAACTTGTGTAATTGTGGCACCTTATGATTTATTATGGTATAGGTAGTAAAATTTATTTCCACGAAGTTATTTCTTTTGGTATGTAAGATATCTACTCGATCCTCAGAAACCATGTAAGATAAATGCAAGAATTCACTTATTTACAAGGTTTTATGGTTCTAGAGGAAAGAGTGAATTTTCTAAATGAATTAAGATATTTATGCTATATAAATATTAAATCATGATAGTTAAATGAATTGATGAACGGAAAAGAACATATAGAGAGAATTTGCCCAATTGTTGGATTTATTCTTATACATTAATTATATGAATTAGATAAGTCAAGATGATAATGGTCATGTTAAGATATTAATATTGAGAAGAGGATGACCTATGGAAGTTGAAAGAAATAAGACTTGACGTGGTCTAGATGAGATTTAAGATTATGGTTGTCATTAATTGATGAATTTTTATTATTAGGAAACCATGATTTCTAAGAATAAATCGAAATGAAGAAAATGAGTATCAAGCTATAGACTTGTATATTTTAGGGTTATATAAGCTAAGTGTGATTTGGTAAGAATAATGGATTGAGGTAATCTTATTATGCTTAGATGAAGCTAATTTCTATGTCAAATGATAAAAAGCATATAAGTAATCATGATAAGATGAAATGAATTGATGAATTTTTTTGGGTATTATTCATCAAAATCTTTTTGAATAAATGAGTAAGTGGGTATAATGTACATATGTAGCATTTGCATGAATTTGCATAACCTTTGATTTTTGTACATGGTCCTTAGTTTGTATTCTAGGGGGAAAAGAGGTGTTAAGTGATTCTGATGGAAGATTTAAGAATAATCTTAAAGGTCTGTATAGTATGTATAAATGATAACTTTATACTATAGTAATTGGATTTGGAAGTCTTGATTATGGGATGAATAACTTTGCCTGTACATGAATAATTGGTTATTGGAGAAGTTTATATAGATCATAAGATATTAAGAGTTAATATATATGAGGAGATTATAATGAAAAAAAGAAGAAGAATCATGAGATCTTTAGTATTTGATTCATTTCAATTTCAAGGATGAAATTTTCATTAAGAGGGGTCGAGCTATAACGCTCTGTCTTTCAGTGTCCAAAATAGTAGTTTGTCCATTTATGAATAGTACCACCAATCTAGAAATCAGTATTATTTTGGTCTGAAAAAATTACTTTTTATGTTTTATAATTTATTTAATATTTTTGGAGCATATATACATGATTTAGATTGGTAGAAAATAGTTATGAATATTTTTAGAGAATTTAGATAATAAGTGAATAGTGAATTATAGTGTTTTATTATTAAGAAAAATTGAGAAATTATTTATATGGAGTAAATTTAATAATCATGTGAAGAAAAACAAATAATTTAAGGATAATTAATTGGAGAATATTTTAGGCCTTTGGATTAGAATACCCATTACTTGATCATAGCCCTCCATTTGTTATAATTTGATAAAGTAGTAAAGTTTGACTCGATAACTTCAAGTCAACATTTATCATTTTATTTCTTCTTCTTCCTCCTCATTTAAAGGTCCACTCTCTCCTCTCTTCCTCTCCATTTTTCTTTAATTCTCCACAACTAAATTACACCAAATCAACCCAATTGAATCATAAGCTATTAATTAAACTTAGAGAATCAAGATTTGGAATTGATAATTGGTGGTTTAATTCAAGAAATTTGGGGAATTTCCTACGATTTAAGTCATAGGGATTTTCAGAATGAGGAATAAGGAAATACAAGCTTTAAGTATAATTATAATTCCTTGGGTATAATAAGTATTTAAGTGAGTTGAATAAGGAAGAGGAAATTTTTACATTAAAAATGAGATTGAGACTTGAGATTTCCTATGACTTGAAACATAGAAACTGTGACATCCCGACCTGGCAAACCGATCTTAAGAGGGTAGGTAAAGAGGGTTCCTTGCGAGCTTCTATGATGACAGGCTAAGAGTAGTAGAATGTGGGACACAGGAATGAATCGGATCATATATCGAAAAGGGGGTAACTAATCATCAGAGGTGCCTTTTGGTGGAATAACTGGAGAGTTGGAAGAACTCCAGGGATAAGCGCGCTCGCTTTACAGAAATCCTAGGATAGGTGACCTCCTGGGAAGTCCCTGAACCCAATGATTCTAGGCTAATGCATTTTATCCATTATGACACACAAGAAAGGAGTCAATCAGGGGATTTTTACCTTATATTTTCCCCTAAAATAAAAACAAAGTGAGATGGTGACTCTCACACCACACATAATTAAAGCACTCCAAAGAGCCAACAACATCACTTAAGTGCTAAACAGAGCCATAAAACTAATAAAATTGGCAATCAGATCAATTAATCAAACAACGTAGCCACATACAGGGCTAACCTAAAAATGAACCAGGAAAGGACCACAATAGGGCTCTGACCAGTCTCGGTATTTTCCAGTTTCTTTTGTGATGAACCGACCAATGGGGCCGTCTGGATAGATCGCCGCCACAATGGATTTACTCCACGACTCCCGGGAGGAGGCTCACAGACTGGCAACTCTACTAGGGACCCTCAAACATTTTTCAAACTAAAAAATATAGTAAGAGGACTATCGAGTAGGTTTCGAATCTCTAATTTGGGTTTAAATTAAAAATACTTTGCATACATACAGACGCATCATTTGGGATCCTATCCCTTCATTAGAATTAAGCAAACTGAGTTGCCATTATCACTTTGGGGAAATCTTCCTTAGAGTTGTCCTGTGTCGAGAAGGCTGCTCACTCATCCTGCGCACCTCCATTCCTTACAATAGGGTAAAGGGTTTGGCATACCAATCGTTCCATTTGATACGACAAGGTCAAATGATGAGGTATATACAAACTCTAGCGGATGGGACCTTCAAACCAATCCACCAAAAGCATGTAATGACCCTAGATTTGATCCCTAGGATTATATGCACCCTTCATCATGAAACCGTTTTAGCATAACATTCATGCATTCACATAACATGTTATGGACTAAGAGACTAAACAAACATTGGTCAACACAAAAACCAATCCAATGGTACACTTGAACACCAATCCAGTGATAAATCAAACACCAACCAGTAGTATCCCATACACCATGTAGTGGTCAACCAAGATATTACCAATATACTAGAAAGCCTCAAAACCTGACCTGAGCACCCTCTGATTTTCAAATAAAACCTCAAAATAGACTTTAGCACCTCATGAATACCAAAAAGCCTTGTATCAGACCTAAGCACTCTCATTTCCTAAAACAAGGGGCAATGCCCATAGAACCAGATTATTAAGAAGGCTCATGTTCTACAATAGGAACTTAACTCCTTCTGCGATGATAGATAAGATATTCAATGCATGGATGGATATATAATCAGTAAGATAATTGAGTGGTGACCGACAAACTACATGCTTTCCTTTTGCACAGTTTTAGTCCTCTTGAAAATACCAGTATAAGCGAAGACCCAATTCTAAATGATACAGATAAAAACACCCATTGTTGGAGTAATAGTGACAGCTCTAGTTATGGTAATGTTGATCATTTAGTTGGCATTCAGAATTTCAGAAAGTCATGCCATCAAATCTTGGCTTGTGCATCACTTCCTCTTATACAAAAAGCCTCAAACCAAACCTGAGCACCTCAAAATACTAGAAAGCCTTAGACCAGACTTAAGCATCTTCATTAATCTCTCCTATCTAAAAGCCTTAAACCTAACCTGAGCACCCCAGACTACGAAAAGCCTCAGAACCTGACCTAAGCAACCTCTAATTATAAAAAAAAAGCCTCAAAATAGACCTAAGCCCCCTTAAAGCCTTAAATCAGATGTAAGCACTTCCATCTCCCATCCTGGGGGCAATGCCCAAGTCATGCCATCAAATCTTGGCTCGCGCATTACTTCCAACTTCACCAAGAACCTCAAAACCTGACTTAAGCATCTCAAACACCAAAAGCCTCAAACTTGACCTGAGCACCCTAAACTACCGAAAGCCTCAAAATCTGACTTGAGAACAACCTTGGAAACTTCTACAACAAATGTGTACTAATGCCCTTCTTTGTTTGTTTCTACTAGAGAACGACAACTATAGTGGCTCTCTCTAGTGATTTCAGAGCACTAATGGAAGAGATGGTCCGAGAACAAGACACCCATTTTTAGACAATTCTAACAGAGGAGAATGATTCCATTTAAAATACCATTACTACCTAGAGAGAGACTATTCTAAGGGAAGTCAGGACCTTGATAACTGCCAATCAAAATGGCAATGCTCCTCCCAACTAGACCGGGGGATCTAATGAATAGCCTGCTATTCCACCCAATAATGATCAGATTGCCCGAGGATCGATTCTTAAGATAGGGGCCATGTCCAATGCTACTGCCATCCCAAGCCAAACAGGATATGATTCTACTTTTCCAAAATTTTGGTAGATGATGGAGAAGATGGATTCCTTTGAGAAGTTTCTAAAAAAAAATCAAAAAGTATGAATACTTGATTTGTCTTTCTCCAAATAAGAGAACAAAGAAAGCACTCAAAAATGAAAGTTAGATACTGAAGTTTTAGTAAGAACTAGCACTAGACTTCTTCCCCCCTTTTGACTTTCTTTTCCTCTTTCTTTTTGTTTGTGCTTCCACCCAAGCTTTTCATTCTATCTATTTTATAGAGAGACCCGAGGAAATTTTTTTTAAATAATTTGTCTATTTCTATATCTATAGAAATAGATAAAGGTGAGGAACTTTCCCCAGCAAATTCACAAAAAAAGGAAGCAGGTAATGAGACATAGAAGCAGCGAGATGTAAGCCCTAGCCGGATGATGACGCCATTCTTGTTAATAATAGAAGAATTGGAAAGATACTAGCGTAGAAAGTCTTGTTTACTATTTGTTAGAAGATAAGTTACCTAGAGCGAATGGACAGGCCAAATCAACCAACTTGGTCTTCATTAGTATGCTTACTCAGTGCTGTGAAACCAATGGTGAGGGTTACTTACATTAGGCATATATATAACGTAAAAGACGGGTAACCTGATTGATAGGAGAGTTGCTAGTATAGCTGCTAGTACCTCTATCCTAATTGAATAGATATGCCTAGCAAGAAGAAGATAGTTGACTAGCTTGTTTATTTGAGGTGTGATCGGCATTCTATATAAGAAAAGAATTGATTGAATTTTTAGTCCTTGTATCAGTTATGAAAGTGATCGAGAAAGCTTGAGAAAGAAATTTCCACATATAAATATAGGTGCCTAAGCTGCCTGCCAAGTTCAAGATGCCCGGCATGGACAAGTTTGATGGCACCACATGCCCCAAAACTCACCTAAAAATGTATGTAGGTGCCCTCACTCCTCTTAGTGTGAATAATGAGCTCCTGGCTCAACTCTTCTAGCGATCCCTTACAGGTGTTGCTCTTAGCTAGTTTGTTGCTCTGAACAATACCAAGAAGAAGACTTGGGATGAGATCTGTAATGCCTTCAACCAGTAGTACCACTACAATGTGGAGGTTGACATTAGCCAGAGAGACTTGGAGACTACCAAATAGGGAGCCCAGGAATCCTTCTCTTCCTTTCTTATAAGATGGAGAGGCAAAGCTGCCCAGATGCTCAATCGTCCCTTAGAATAGGAACAAATTGAGATTATAGTTAAGAACCTACTCCCCTCTTATTAGAGTCACCTCAGGACCCAATTCCCTCTAGACTTTTGAGCTCTTATTTCCACCGCAACTAAAGTTGAGGACCTGATCTAATCAGGCCATATTAAAGAGGATCAAACTTCGTTCTCTAGATATAAGAAGCCACATAACAGCTATCACGCAATTCCTCCCCCTCAAAAAGGCCGTAAGGTGGCCAATCTGATTGACTAGAGATAACAACCTCCTCCTTCACCAAGACCAGTTGTTTGACCAGACAGACGCATGTTCACGAATCTTGGGGTTTCCCTCTCATTTATCTTCCAAAAGGCTATGGATGACAAGTTGATACAGCTCTTAGAACCCAAACCCCTACCAAATCTAGTTTCAAAACACTACAACCTTAACTCTTTTTGCTCTTTCCACTACGGACCTAGGCACAAGACTGATGACTGCAAGACCTTGAGACATAAGATCCAGAACTTGGTGGAGAGTGGCCAAATACTCCCTGTTCAACCCAGATCGAACATAAACACTAACCCGCTCCCCCAATATCACAACAACATCCACATAATCCACCAAGAGCCAGACTCTGACTCGGTCTCCCTAATTCGCCAATCATGGACAACTCATGTTGTGTCATAGACTTGAATGACGTGCTTGAGGAAATCAATGCCATCACCCCGAGCGGGAGACAATACCTATCTCCTTCTCCCAAAGCTTACCCAATCCAGCCCTCTTGGCAAAATACATGCCCAGCTCAAGCTCCGAATCCTAGCCTGAGAATTTGGTTTTAGAACAGTTGAAGAAAACCAAGGCCAACATTTTTATATGGTGGTTGATTCAGTCTTCCTTCATACATCTTCAATCTCTAGTCAAAGTGATGAATCAATGTCAGACAACCACTGATATCACTCTAGAAGCTTTGGTGGCTTCCATTATAAGAAACCCTCAAGCAATGGCTCTCTACATTTCTGACCATAAGATCCCTATTGGAGGAGATCACAACCATGCTCTCTATGTCACAGTCCAAGCCAAGGGTAAAATAGTGCCTATGGTTTTGGTAGATAATGAGTCAATGCTGAATATCTGCCCTTTGAAAGTAGCTAGTTGCCTGGGGTTAACTGCTGAAGATTTTATGCCTTCCTACCAAATAGTGAGGGCAAAGTATTCGATGTGATTGAGCTAGAGGTCATAATTGGGCCCGCACTAATGACTATCCTCTTCTAGGTAGTGGATGTACCGGCCTGCTTTAACCTACTTCTATGAAGATTGTCGATTCATAAGGCTAAGGCAGTAGCCTCCTCTCTACATCAGAAGCTAAAATTCTCCTATGAAAACGCAGTGGTAACAATCAAAGGAAACTTGGCAAGAAGATAACAACTTTCCTCTTTGGCCCCACTGTTGGAAATTAAGCCTGGGCCAACAGTCTACCCATTCTCAAGGTTCTCCTTGGATTCAATTCAGTTTATTGAGGCAGAGCTGGCTAAAGAAATTTTTCCAATGGACTTTGATCCCTACAGTAACCCTATGGTGGCTAACATATTGAGAACCACATGTTACTTTCCAAGAATGGGATTAAGCAGCAACCAGCAGGGTATGACCTCCTTTACTAAATATCCAATTGTTGAACCTCCTTTTGGTCCTGGATTCAAGCTGTGAATACCCAATTTTTTCAGGCTCAAAAAGCCTATTTTCCCGGACTGCAAACAGCCCGGCCGGACCAAAGGCCATTTTGGAAGTTCATCGAAAGTATGCCAATATGGTACTTGAAACGTCCGAAAAATTACGAGGATC
>CANUEP010128846.1:0-13555 GCA_947857235.1 Jatropha podagrica | reverse complement strand
TATATTTTCTTTGTGTGGCAAGTAAATTTTTAATGGAACTCTTGCGAAATTTTCGTAGGAATTTCTTTAACATTATTTCTATATTTACCAAAAAAAAAAACAAAACACAAAACAAAATGTAAATTACTTGCCTCCTTATGGAAATTTAACCACTCTTAATTTGTGATCTAGTTTTAATTAGTGCTATAATACGGTGCTCCAGCACCGATTGTGGCATCCGTCATCTGGTTCTTCGGGATTAGGCGGCGGGTGTTACAAGTTTCTTTGCCGAAAGAGGATGAATAGGTTATGAATTTATTAGAAGAGCATGTCATATGTTTATTTGCTCTTGAATTATAACCCATGAATCATCATCCATAGAGGTAGCAAGAAGGGCCATACCTGATTGCACAAAATTGGAAGAAGCAATGAGGTGGATGAAGACTTGAACTTTGACAAAAGATGCTTTAGTGATTGTACCTCCTCACTAGAGAAACTCCCAATAGACGATGCTTCAGGTATTGCTACTATTTCAGCTTGGTGTGCAATAGGTCTAGAGGAATCCATCCTTTTATCACCACGACCCCTAATTGGTTGTCCATGCAATTTCCAACATGATTCTTTAGTCTGTCTTGGCTTTCCATAGTAATCACGTACTAATTGGTCTTTATTTGATGAAATCTGGGTATTTTGTGCAGGTTGGGAAATAAGAAGTTCGAATTTCTCAACAAAAGTAGTAGTAAGTATGACAACTCTGCGACTTTCTTCATGTAGAACATAGTAATCAAGTTTTTGCCATAGACAATTCAATTCAGCATAATACTTATTAATGATCATTTCACCTTGCTTTGTTCCTTGAATTTTGTTCGGAATTTCATAGACTTGTGCATCATTCCTATCTTGAGAATAAGTTTGGGAAATAGTCTTCCAAATTTTTATTGCAGTGTCCAATATTAAATACCCACAAAAAAATCTGAGGTTGCATAGAATTAATGAGCCAAGACATGACGAAAATTTTCAGAATCCCATTTATTAAAGGCTGAACTGGTTGTTTTAAGTTGGGTTTTAGTTCCAATAAGGTATCCTGTAGTCCTCTAGCTTTAATAAACAAGAGACAAGACCTTAACCAAGCAGGGAAATTAGTGTAAGCTTTACGAGATTGATTTGCAAAGAGAGATTATCATTAGAAAAAACAGATTTAATTTCATTGGGGTCAGCAAGTTTGGTAGTTTTTTTTAAAATCACCCATAATTAAAAATCAATGAAATAGGCACAAACAGGTAGGAACAGGTAAGAACAATACCGTTTTTATGTGAATTACAAGAGATAGGTTTCCAATGAAACCTTAAACAAAATTAGTTTTAACACCTAGAATAGGGTTGCTGGAGGATAGGCAGACGATTGGAAGGAATCACGCCAGAAAAAGTCACTAGAAAATGGGTCATGCGCTGGTTTTTGGTAGGAAGCTGATTAGTGGCTGAGCTACGCTCTCAGCTGGACGGTGTCACTCCACTCTATGTCCTATATGGTTTACCAAAAAAAGGTATGAAACTGTCCCTAATGGATTCCGATCAGATTCCGAGCTGACTCTGATACCAACTTGAAATCTTAGAGAAAATATTTCTTACTTGAAATCTTTAGAGAAGAAAAAATATTTCTCTTACTTTTTTAGTGATATCAATACACCCTATTTATACACAAGAAACCAAATCTGATTAGGTAATCAAATCTGATTGTAGTTAGGATTTATACACAAGTCAACAAGTAGGTAACCCAACAGTCTTAAATATCACAATTCCCTTAAATAAATAACATTAAAACATTCTAATTGTCAACAAGTAGGTAACCATATTGACTTCCTCAGCCAACTCCACATGTAAAAAGGCATTCTTGATGTCAAGTTGGTGAAGGGACTCTTATTAATAGTTACTAGAGATATAAGAAGTCGGGCAAACGCAATCTTTGCCACAGGTGAGAATGTGTCGCTATAATCAAGGCCATAGATTTGAGTGCATACCTTAGCAACAAGATGAGCTTTGAGACGATTAATTTTGCCATCTAGACTAACCTTGACAGTGTAAACCCAACAACATCCGACAATAGTTTTGCTTGTAGGTAACAGGATGAGTTACCAAATACCATTAGAAAAAGTGTAGTCATCTCTTTCAAAATGGCCTGACACCACCCTGGCTGTGATTATGCTTCACTCGCAGTCTTAGGTATATGAACACTAGATAATGAGGAAACAAAAGCATAATATGAAGGAGATAAATAATGATAGCTTAAAAAATTATAAATAGGGTTTCGATTCCGTGTGGAATGAATACCTTTTTCGAAAGGCAATGGGAAGTGTAACTTCCTTTGCTAATGGCATGACCGGTGTAGGAGATGATATTAGTGTATGAAATGAGTTACCAAGTAATGTACCTGCATCATTAAGAGAGTTAATATTAGGGTTGATCCGCAAATGTCGATGCGAATAGACTTGGAGAGGACGAGTTGTGGCCGGAGAAGGAAGAGTTGTATATGGAATTTTGCTTGACCGTGTTTTGTGAGTAATATGAAGGTCCCAAAAAAGGTTACATTTGTAGAGACAAAGTATTTGTGAGTGACTAGGTCTTAACATCTGTAGCCTTTCTGGAGGCGAGAATACCTTAGGAGGATATATTTAACTAATTCTGGTAGAAGTTTGTCTTTTCTAAGAGTATGATCATGAACAAAATAGGTATAACCCAAAACACAAAGGGGAAGACTATAAAGATCTTGATTTGGAAACACAATAGAATGAGGATTCTGATTTTGCAAAACAAAAGAAGGCATTCGATGAATAAAAAAACAAGCAGTAAGAGTAGCATTCTCCAAAAAAGTATTTGTGGGAGACTGGATCTCAACATTTGTAGCCTTTTCGGAGATAAAAATACCCTAAGAAGATACATTTAACTTATTTTGGCTTGAGTTTGTCTTTTCTTGTCTTTTCTAAGAGTATGATCATGAACAAAACAGGCATAACCAAAAACATGAAGGGGAAGACTATAAGTATCTTGATTTGGAAACACAATTGAATGATGACTCTAATTTTGCAAAACAAAAGAAGACTTGGGATTAATAAGAAAACAAGCAGTAAGAGTAGCATCTCCAAAAAATGAAGTGGAACATTGTCTTAGTGTGGTGCCGACTCTTTCTTTTTGCAACTCCATTTTTTTTTTTTTTTTTGAGGAGTATGACCAAAAGATGCTTGATGAAGTATTCCCTGAGAAGATATAACTTGGAAAGGGGTGAGAAAAAAAATACTCTCTGGCATTATAATTACGTATCATTTAATGGAAATTCCAAATTGATTGCAAATTTCAGCACAAAAAGTTTGAAAAATAGAAAATAATTCCGAACGATTTTTCATAAGAAATGGCCAAGTACAACAAGAATGATCATCAATAAAAGTAACAAAGTAATTAAAACCTAATGTTAACACGACTAGAACCCCTTATGTCCGAATGAACAACTTCAAACATAGATACGACTCTATTTTAGTATTTGATCCCTGGTAGAACTGAGATTAGGTCGAATTCCTATTAAGGCCAAAACCATGAAGAACTTGTTCCTCTATTGTTCTTTTGTAGTAACTCTATCTGAAAAGGGCATAACTGAATTGAAGTTATCTAATAGTGTTTCTACTTGTCCAAGGTGACATGCCATAACTTGTTGATTTTGCTGTATATGGACAATATTGGAAACAACTTTGTCTATACACTGCTGTATATGATTTAGTATACAACACTTCAGCTTTAGTCCACACTTTATAACAAGTTTTGCAAGATTGAAAAAGGACTTATTTAGGATAAAGGGAATGTCATAAAAGACTACATAATTGTGTATTTATTTTAGTCTAGTTTGTCTTATCAATACTACATAATTGTGCATTTATTTTAGTCTAGTTTGTCTTATCAATAGCAACAATATCAGTAGCAGTTTTAATTAAATGATTATCATAACCCTGTCCCATAAACCCTAACTCTACTGAACCAGACTAGGAGATATAATTACTACTAACTTCCAATTTAACAGTAGTAATAGTATGAGAAGTTAAGAAAAGAGGTTTGAAAAGACTTGGAGTTTGAGTTGGAGTTGGAGTTCCACTGTTCTCAAGCATGATTAAAATATGAGAAATAACCTGCTGTTGTATGTGTTCCGGTCAGAGAAGTTGCTGGAAAGAGGTTTGGATCTGCCTTGCTAGAAGAATGGAGCTGAATTGAGAAGAATGGAGGTGACCAGAGTGATAGCTGGAAGTAAGCGACCTTGCTGGTAGCTTTCTTGGTCGGAAAAGTCGCTCGAAACTAGGCTCACGCACCGCCACGTGGATCAGAGTCTGGACTGTAATCGCGGCACGTGGAGGTCAACAGCATGGTTTTTGGCGCTGGAATTTCGGGTCTAAGGTCACCGGCAGCTGCTGAATCCAACTAGAGGGGGCAGTGAGAGTTTAATCTTTGAAGAAACAGAAGGTTTTAAGGGAGACAGATTTGAAATCTGCTGGGTTAAGGCGCTGCAAGCAAATCGGGTAAAAGAGAAAGAAGAGAAAATCAGGCTAACTGCGGCTCTGACACCATGTGAGAAAAAAGAAGAGGTGTTTTGAATCAAGCAATTGGCTTGCTAATTCCTCATATTAGTTTAGGGTATATATGGTACAAAGTATATAATCTAAAAAGGAAAAATAATCTCCTAAGTATCTCCTAATTATGACTAAATATCACCCCAATATATGCATAATATTTTCCTAATTATTACAAGATTCTAACAAGACACATTACTTTTACAACAACCATTTCCCTCTCCATCGTCTTGAATGCATTTTGAATTAGTCAAGCAGGTTTTATTTTTACATTTTGTGTGCGGGTAGAGTATGTTAAATATGGGGACATTCCTGCTTGATCTGCCTGTCAACCATTTGTCTTATTCGGCTTGCTCTACATGTTCAACCATTTGTCTTACTCTAACAAACTCAGGTCTATTGGTAATCAAAGCTTGCAACGCTGACTTTGTGCCTTCTTACCAGGAGATGCACCAAAAAAATGGTAATGACTTCTTATGTATGAACTAGAAAATTTGCTCTTGCAATAATTGCAAGCCCATTGTTTAGACCCCCCTGGATTTTTTCCCCATACTGAACCACTTATTGTAACTTCATTCAGTAGTGGCCTCAAGTTTGGATTTGGTTTGTGTTTTGAACCGCTTAATTGTTGCATTGGTTGTGCTTCCACTTGATTGGTTTCTTCATGTTCATCACTAGAATAACCAATATTTTCTATTGTAGCTACCTCTTCATCTGAAGATTCTTATTGTGTATTTGCTTTTCCTAACATTTTTTATTTTTTACAAATTGTCGAAACTAAAGTCTTAGAGTTGGACTGTTTGAGTTGTTTTTTCCCTTTATATGCAAAACGTTGGGTAATATGCAAAGTGCAAAACATTGGCTGCCTGTTTACGCTAAAAGGTTATTTAATGATTTTTATTTACAGTTTGAATTTTTTAATGCTATTTATTTAAGGGAATTGTGATATTTAAGATTTTAAATCTCAAAAGTCTTCCAAGTTGAATGGCTCTTCAGATTTTTACAGATTTGTTTCTAAGGATTTACTTCAAAGTTCAATCTCTACAGACTCATTCCTAATTTTATTATAATATTCATATTCCTAATTTATTGAAAATTATATATTCCTTTTTATGTTTTCCAATTTATATTCCTATTTTATATTGATATTGTGGACTTTAATGTGCTGCTGGAGCAATCTAGGGTGGATTTTTTTTTCTTTTGCCAATATTTCTCCTCTAGTTCAGGATAGTTCAACTGCTGGAATTTAGTTCATCCATCTAGGTGACATTCCTCTCTCATTTGCACCCAGGAAATAGGGAACAACAGTTACTTTAGTCAACATCATGTTATTTTGTTAATCTAGGGTCTCTATCATTGTTTTGGTTGAGGTTACATTATATTCTACAGAATTTAGAGATAAAATTATGTGAGGCGTCAGAGTTTTATGTGCATCTGTGTTGTTTTTCCCCTATCCATGTGTTCTGACGCTTTCTGGTGCAGTGACTAAAAAAGTACAAAGCTAAATTCACCAGCTGCAAAGCTGATGCTGCAACCATGTAAATGCAGCATGGAGTTTGGTGATTATAAGTCTATTATTCTACTGCATTTCTGATACATGTATGATTATAGGTAGTTGTAGTTTGTTTTTGTAGCAACATTGTCTTGCTCGACATCCTTCTTTGAAGAATGTTGTTAGAATAATTTATGGGATTATGTATCCATAATTTGTTTCCTAATTTGAGCAATTATCTTTACTTAATTTATGGGATTGTTGACCCTAAAATTGTAATTGTTTCATTAATATACCTCCTTAGATATACTCTTTTGTATAGATACGAGCTATTAAATGTACATGGATACACAATATTTATCAATAAAATGTTGCCTTAAGATTAGGGTCTATGGATGTAGGCTGTTCTGCTGAAGTCTCCTCTCTCCTATCTTAATTCTCTTGTCTTCTTTCATATTATTCTAAATATATGACATAGTATCAGAGCCACTAGAGTGAAATTCTTCCACCATTTTTCTGGTTTTAGTAGTGTATTGAGGGTGATTTTGTGTTTTTGTCTTCAGAGAGCTGTTGTCCATTTGTTTTAATGTAGGATACTGCTTGTCCATTTGGATTGTGTAGCTTGTAATCTTATTCAGCCCTGTGAGCTGCTGTTTGGTTTGGAATTAGAGCTCTTACACAGCCCTGTGAGCTGCAATCTGGTTTGGTGCTTTCTTGTTGTGCCCTTATGCCACCTTGTGAATTGCTGTTTGATTTGGTGCCTTGAGGAGCTCTTTAATTCTCTATTTTGACTCAAGTTTTCACCCACCATAACTCTGCCACTTTCAGCAATTTTTCCATGTCAGTACTTAAGATTCTTGAATTTTAGTACATCATTCAAACTAAAGTTGGTGTCATCTCTACTATCTTGAGTTTGAGGGGATGTGTTAGTACAAATATGGGATTGTGTATCCATAATTTGAGGAATCATGTTTACCTAATTTGATGAAGACTTTCCTCAGTTTATAGGATTATTGGTCCTAAAATTATGATTGTTTCCCTTAATATACCTTCCTTAGCTACATTCCTCGTGTGTATAATACGAGTTATAAGATGTACTTGGGTACACAATCTTTATCAATAAAATTTGGCCTTAAGATTAGTGTAAGTTGTTGTAGGCCGTTTGGCTGAACCATTGTAAACTCTTGTCTTGTCTCCTCTCTTATATTAATTCTCTTCTTTTTTTTCATACCATTCTAAATTTATAACAAGAATCATTAAACTTGTTTCCAAACTACTCATTGATTGCAGGAAGCTGTGCATCTAACTGTTAGGGTTATCTTTGAAGATCCTGGAGTTCAGGAGTTGCTTGTGAAGATTTATCAGAAAGGTAAAACAATTTTTTTACCTTTACAAATCCTCTGTCTGCAGTAGTACTTTAAATGTCTTTTTACCATTTCATCTGCCTGTACCATTTTATGGTCCAGAATGGAGCGAAGGACAAGTTACAGAGTACCTAGTTGCAACATTTGGTGACTATTTTACAGATGTAAAGATGTAAGTTCAATTTCTTTTGATTTCTGGTCATCCTCTTCTCAGCAGATTCTCCTCCGCTCTATCTGCTTATAAGGGTAAACATAGTTAAGCTAGTTCTCAAACATTTTAAGCTATCGGTTTTATGTGCATGGCCAACTTTATGGGATAGGTGATTTTCAAAGCTGAATTTAGCCACATGCAATTTCATGTTCGAAGACACATAACGCAATCAATTTTATAATTTCTGGAGTGATGGAAAGAAAGTCAATCCATGATATGTAGTTTAAAGTATGCAAGTAAGCTGTGACTGGGGGGAAATAATGAAGATAATTCATAATTATGAGGTTTGTCATTATATGGTATATCTTGCGCTTCTACCATTCGTTAGTTGGTCATATAAATGTTGGTTAAAATTACTTTATAGTAAACCTAACCCATATAAGGTTATAATAATAGCATAAGTGTTTCTCTTATCTTGAAAATCAAAGCATCTGTTGTTTTTTTGTCTCCAAATTAGTTTGATAATTAGCACTTTCAGGGTTCAACATAAATATGTTGAAGAATTTATTGTCCTTATTTAAAAGAGATTGATTGTCTTGTGTGCTTGTTTGTTCTAACCAGAAGATCTATGCTTATTGGTATTGATTTTTGGTGCTTAAAGGTACATTGAAGAAAGATCGTTTAGGAGATTTGTTGAAGCTTGCCTGGAGGAGACAGTTGTGGTTTACGTTGATCACCTTCTTGTGCAGGTTCTTTTCCTTATTAAACTAGGAAGTTAAAACTTTTCTTGCCCACATTCTTCTCTGCTATCTTTGATTTTTGTTATAGATCATTGTTATTGTGCTTTTGATTATTGTAGAAAAACCACATCAAGGAAGAGACTATTGAACGGATGAGGCTTGATGAAGAGGTTATCATGGACTTTTTCAGGGAGTACATAAGTGTCTCTGTAAGTGCTGGCTTTTATTTAGAACTGCTGCTACAACTACCTTTTGCATTTTATATTCAATAGTAAATCTCTATTCAGATGTATATTAATTCATTTTCCACCTCTTTTTATCTTTCTGTTCAACTCTTTGATATTTGCTTCAGAAAGTAGAAAGTAGAGTCAGGATAATGAGCGATTTAAGAGACCTTGCTTCAGCAGAGAGCTTGGATACCTTCACACTCATCTATACAAATATTCTTGAACATCAACCTGACTGTCCGGTAAACATTAGCAACCTCTTTCTTTTGTTCTGGATATATCTTATTTCCAATAGTGGGACTTGGTTTTGCTTAGTGTGCTATGATTGGGCAAAATGTTAATTCAATTTTTGCTTCAACTTTTGGATTCTGTTCCACTAAAATATGGCAGCAGAATTCCATGCACCTCAAAATTCCTGATGGATTCTGCCAACAATAATCTGAATATATGATTTCTTCTTCCTGTTTTTTTTCAAATCTACATGCATCTCAAAATTACTGAAGCTTTTTGCCAATAATGTCCCCATTATATGACTTTTTTTTTTTTACCAATCTAATGTAGCCTGAAGTAGTTGAGAAGCTTGTTGGAATGCGAGAAGGCATACCAAGGAAGGATGCAAAAGAGGTAATCAACCTAAGTGTAATAGTTTCTTTGTGCAAATTAAAAGCTTAAGGTCATCCAGGGGCTTTGTTTGGTATAAAAAGAATTCTATGAAATCTTATGAAATTCATTTGGAAATTTATGTTTTCATGTTTCAGTATAAAAAGAAAATATATTCATTTTGCTTCCATGAATTCAATTTAATGGAATTCCACATAATTCAATCATTTATAAATGAATTCTTTACTTCAAATTCATTGATATCAAACAGGAGGGAAAAGAAAATAATTAAATAAAATGAAGCCTTTCTTTTGGGGTGTTGAAAGATCATCGACAGAAGTATTATCCTCAGGATGAAATGTCTCACGACATTGCTTGTCTTCTTCATTAGATGAGGCACTGCTCCATTGGGATATATATGCTTCAGCTAGTCAATTTGTTTTTCTAGTTATCAGAACTTTTTCAATAAATCTCAAACTAAATTTGCATTGTCCTTGTCACAGGTGGTACAAGAATGCAAAGAAATTTATGAGAATTCACTCGTGGGTGGGAACCCTCCAAGGACCGGTTTCGTTTTCCCAAAGGTGAAGTCCTTACAGGCTGCCAAAGTATTCTGGCGAAAGCTTACTTAGTTCCAACTGTCAATGCAAATGCTATGCAACTCGTGGGTTTTAATTCCTGTAAGTTTTTTACTCATTTCATTTCATGTGGTGAAGTGAGGCATTATCTTCCTTTTTGTATTCTTTTTTTCTGTTTCCAATGATAATAAAATGAATTTTTGTAACACATTTCTTAGTAACCCTCACCTGTATTTATATCTTTATTATGTATATCCCCAGTAGACCTATTACTATTTATAATAATATTAGAGTGATTCACTATTCGGTAAGGGTGTTTTTTGTCTGGCCTGGAAAATTTGTGCAAGTCAAACTAATTATGGTAATTTGTGAATTGAATCAAACCAAGGGTATTGAAATCAATCAAACATATAAATGCGGTTTTATTTGGTTTAATTCATTTGGCAGTTTGAGTCATTCCCTTAACTTTAACAGTAACATTTGTTTTTTTCCACAAGATTAAGAAAATGATTGGAATTTATTAATTTTTAAAAAATATATGGTAGAATGTATAAATTGTCATTCTTAAATACAAATATAAAATTAAATTACACCTATAAATATAGTTAATACTTATTTCAGTGGTACTCTTAAGAAAATAGAAATATGTTCTATCCCCAAAAAAATTAGTGTATTGACCTTTAATACTTAATTGTTTTTGAAAATATTATAAGTTTGCGTAAAATTGTAGTGCTATCCGAATAAAAATAAGAAACATTTCCTAACAAAAAGAATTAAAGATATTTAGTTTATTAAATGAATTATGAAGGTATATTTCTATTAACTTTCAAGCATTGAATTTCAATGCGTAACTTTTGAAAATAATTATTTTATATTGATATTTTAGTACTATTCTAAAACATTAGAAATAAAAAATTAAAATAATTTAATTTATTAATGAAAAATTTAAATGTTTATTTTCTTATATTCATGTTTTTATTATGAAATTAGTGTATGTTCCTATTAAGTATAGAAGTCTATTATTCTAACTAGTCAATAATTGCGTTTCAAATAATATTTCAGTAATTATTATTTTTACAATTTTTTTTGAATTATAATGCATATGTTTTAAAATATTTAATCCTTAAATTTTCTTATTATGCATGAATAATCATAGAAATTATAATGTTTTTAATGAGAGTAATTTTTTTTTTAATTTTTAGTGAGTATATATTGTTAGATCTAATATATAGTAAAATTAAATATAAAACATTTAGGTTTTTTTCTGAATAACAATAATAATAATAATAATAATAATAATATAGTTATATGTATTATCTTTATTCTACTTTAAATTGTTTACCGAAACATTTTAATAGAAATAATAGGAGATATAATGGTTTATTATCAATCTATTATTTTTTATCTCTAATTAAATTTTCATGTTTTACTCGCATGTAATTGATATTGTTTAAATAATTATTATACTTAAATTATATTCATTTTAAAAAAAAATTAATTATAATTTTATGTTGAAATAGATAATAAAAATACTATCTCTTATTTTTGTTTCAAATCAAATTATAGTAAAAAAAAAAAAATGAATAAGCATGGAAAAGCACTAAAAGTGAAGTGTTATATAAAAATTATTTATATATAAATAAAATGGAAAAAAATAAGTTGGCGCATGAAACATGAAAGTTTAGCTAATAATACTTACATATAATGGAAAAAAAAAAAAGAACTTTAGATATGAAGAATATAAATAAATTACTAACTATTGCATTAAATAGAAATAGAGGATGGTGCAGAGGGTCTTTATGTTCTTGTCGAGCCACCTAGTGTTGTTGTCCGTTTGTTTCGTGAGAAGCTGTAAAGTATCTCCTTGCCTAGGATTGTGCTTGTGTTGAGCTGAGGCTGATTTTCTTTTTGGACTCTCTCCCATCCTTGTATCTAGAAAAATTAAAATAGAGAAAAAATAGGAAAAAAAAAAAAGGAAAGAAAGCTAAAGTATGAACAAAAAAAGTTAACTAACCTGGCCAATAATGGACGAAATTTTAGTTGTCTTAAGTTGCTATTATTTTATGGACGTGGCGATGTTGAGAAGAAATAGTTGATATTTTATAGATACGAAATGAATAATAAAGTGAATTAACTTTATTGTAGGAGGTAGAGTGAAATAAACTGTTAATTTATTTTTATAGAATTTTGATTTAAAATTTAATTATAAATACTACACAATGAAAGAAAATTTCGTGTTCTACAAATTGAATTTAAAAAGTCAAATTCAAATAATTAAATTCGATTGAAAATCTCTAAATCAACGGAAAATCAGATTAAATTGATGAGGGGGACCGAATGGATTCAAATCGAACCGGAACCATTTAGAAAAAAAAAAAAAAAAGAAAAGAATTTTTTTTTCCTTTCTCTCTTTCTTTCCTTTTTTTTTTCTCTCTCTCTCTCTCGCAGCTCTCTCTCTCATTCCTCACCGTGCGACAGGCCCTCCTCCCCTTCTCCTTCAGGCTCTCCGGTCACCGGCCATGAAGATTGGCAATCGAACACTCCAACAGCACAAGCTTGACGAGAGGAACTTACTTGTAGTCTTGGTAGGTGAGATCGAAGCCTGCAACATCGAAAATCGCAGCTGAAACGGCGCGACAGGCGCGATGATGATTTCAGCAATTCTTGTCGTTAACGGTGAAGAAAAGCAGAGAGGAGACTTTCCGTTCGACTCCTCTTGGCCACGCGAATGTTTCCCCTCCATTAATTCTGGCGATGGGGCAAGCAGAACGAAACCACCAAGAAAGGCGGTGGTGAGGCGACTATCGAAGCAATTTTCGGCCAAATAAGACACAAGCGGCACAAATTTATCATGGATTCAGAGTCCCCATGGAATTTCGAACATTTTGATGTAAAGATTGCCCAATTATGAGGCTAAAAGGAGTTTCGGCCAGCATGCATGGCGGCGACTACAGTAGTCTGGTGATCGGCCGGCGAGGTACCCAAGAGGCAGAATGCTGCATTTTGCGTGCTGAACACAAATCTGAAGTGCGATTGTTGATCAGTATAAATTATGTTTCAGTCACTTAATTTCAGTATAGAATTCAAATTAGAAATTTATTACTATTGGACTAAATTGGCTTAATTATAATTAAGTAAATTACATGAAAGTTACTTGTGAAATAAATTTCCAAATTTATTAGTGAAGTTAGCCAATTTAAATGGATTACAAACAAAAGTGATAAGGATTTATAAATTGGGGAAAATGCAAAATAAAGACAGTTGAATTATTAAGGGTAGAACAATGTAGATACCGTAATTGAAATTGAGTGAAATTGAGATTGGTGGATGAGAAACGACTGTGAATTTGCCTGATGGAGGGGCTGTGTATTGTGATGTGTAAAATTCAAGCAGTTTAATTTATAAAGGAGATACTGTTGAATTTTTGATAAAAAAGAAAGATTTGCTTAGAGATAAAATTTATTGTAGTAAATAATGAATTGTAATATTAAATAAAGAAATAAATTGATAAAGAAATTAATTAACTAATTAAACACAAATTAATTACATTATATTTATTTGAATTTAGCAACATATTTAGAAATGAAATTCAAAATAGTATTGCGAGAATAAGAAAAATAAATTAATTGAATAATTGTTATTCTGAAACCATATTGAATTTATTTGTTAAAATAATTAAGTATATGAAAATGTGTATAAATAAAATTAGTAATTATTAAATTGATTCGTAAAGCACATAATAAAATATTTATTAAATCATATTATACTTATTTGGTAAAATATAAATTCTAAGAGAAAAATTAATTTTAGTTGAATGATTT
>CANUEP010128684.1:0-13308 GCA_947857235.1 Jatropha podagrica | reverse complement strand
AAATTATAACTAAATATATATGTGCCTATTTATTTATTTAAACAATTTAAATAAATAAATCATAATACATATATTAATAGGATTTTCAATTTAATCAATTATATTTATTTATTTAACTATTTAAATAAATAAATCATAATTAAAATATTATGTTTATTTAATCTAAAATCTATCTTTATAAATTTTAGACATAAATTAATTAAGTCAATACTTAATAATCTAGGTAAAATTGTAATCAAATATAAATTACAATTTTATCCTTAACTCCACAAAACTTATTTGTAATCAAGTCATATTTGATTCGATTTCTCGTTTTCACTTTTTCATATCCATTCTTATGGATGTGACCTTCTAAATTCCAAATATATTGGCAAAAAATATTAATAATTAATATTTGAAAGTCAAGTACATTGTCTAGCAATATATCAAGACTATCTAAACATTTGAAAAGTCAAAGTGGTTTGATTTAATCTATCATTGCATGATTTATCAGTGTAATTAATATCCCTTCATCATTAATATTCTAATTTAGTAATTAGGCATGAAGTGTCTCTACTTTACTAAATCATGTTAATTTTCTTAATTTTAGCCATTGATTAGTTGAATAAAATTACAAATCTCATTTGCTAATTTCATTCTATTTTGAGTAAGGATTTATTAATCAATACTAGTAGAGAACAATTAGAACATTTTTTCTAATTTACCTAGGGTGATGAATTATTTCTTAATTACACAAATATCTCCATACAATTCCTACTATATCCAATTAATCGTTGTTTATTATTCATGTAATGAATAATGTGAACGAAAAATCAAAACATAATCATCTCTATATAACACAGATTAGTAATTTCAAATCAAAGGATCACTTACACAACCATTACTTGAGTATTCCATAGATATAGCTAACTCTTCATATGAAATTTTCGTACAAGTCAATTCAGTGAATTTGTTTAAATAACAAGCATCTACATATTAGTTGTAAATATCACATATAATTCAACTTATGAGGATAACTGCTTCCTTAAGAAAAGAACATAATATGTACTAGTCTCAACAGCTCTAATCATTATCCAATAATTAGGAGAACACCGACAAAAAATATTTAGAGACATTATTTTAATACAAATATAAAACTCATAACTATAATCACATAATAATTTATTTTGCAAAACAATATTGTCTCATGGACTTTATCTTTTACCAAGTGAAATCAATAGGATATAAAAGATAAATAAATATCTTTTATCAATAATCAAATATTTATTACATAAAATATTATATCTAAAATATAACCAATCAAATTGGCTATAGATTATAGGGCATATAACTAACAGATTGTCCAGTAACAGAGGCGTTAGTATCGAGTTCAAGGCAGTTGCTAGGGGGAGGAGACCATGCGAGTGAAATTAGGGTATTAATTGCTTTAGCAAACAAGAAGCCTCTGCTTTTCATTTCGGCTTACAAAAGATTGAAGTTCCATCTGCAAGGTGAAGGGTGCAATTCTTCGGAGCTAAGCAGCAGTTGCATCTTGGTTTAAGCTTCTCCGCTCCTGAAGACTCGCATGTCATATACTCTACATCCAAGCAGTAATGAGGGCAAGCTTCTGCTTTCACATTTGCGGCAATTATCCATATTCATTTAACATACCAAAAAAAAAAAATGGAGTTATGGATGAAAGATCACAAACATATTTGCTAGTAAAAAGAAGAGTAATTAAAACATACCACATAAAATGAGAAGAGGAAGAACAAGCAATTTACTGTTAGCCATTGCTAATATTTTCTTAGGTTTTGAATTTTCAGATTGGGAAAGTGATATATATAAAGGTATTGAAGAGAAGTTTGCCTTTCAAGTCTTCGTATATGTCAACTATAGAAACCAATAGTTTGTGGCTTAAGTGCAGGGAGGATTAAGTATAGATAAATGGTGCTGTTTAAGTCAACTTTGGAGGACAAAGAGGTTTTTTGGCCAAGCTAAGGACTTGAAGGTTTCAAGCTGAAAAAAAAAAAAAAAAAGTTTTATCAATAAGAAGTGATTAATTAATAAGAAAAATGTATAAAAAGGGATAAAAGGAAATGCTAAGATAGCAGAGAGTAAATTTTGCTTTTTAAAGTTTTTTTTTTTTCGATAAACCATATCTGGATTTGGATTCTGTAGAAACTCATTGTAGGAGCGATCTTTCCAATCTAATTTTGTCTATTAACACAAAATGCCATGATTCGAGCTCTGGACATTGTTTAAAGGATGCAGCACCTCATTTCACTGGACTAACCAGTAATTAATTTTTTAAAATTTCTTTTTGCTTCATGATATATATGATTTATTTTTGAATTAGATTATGGATATATGTGATTAAAATTTGAAACCCTTAATTGTTTTCAGACACTATATTTCTATTAATTATTAAAAATTAAAAAAATTAAGAAAAAGATAAAAGGAATTAGAAAGTGATTAAAAAATTAAAAAAAAAATGCTAAATACGAGATTGACAACCCAGCTTTTGAATATATATATATATATATATATATATATATTTGCTTAGATTATGGATGGGTTTTTTATTAGTTATATTATCATATGCTTGTATCGATATGATTTTTTTTATGGATAATATGTATGATTAAAATTTGAAATTTTTAATTATTAGTCTAAATAAGTAAAAATTCATTTATAATAAATAATAAACGTAAAATTAAAAATAATTAATTTTTTACGTTAACATAATTAATTAAATTTTCAAAATTAATATCACCATTGAAATTATTGTATCTTTAACTCATTTACAGATAAATTGACAATTCAAGATTCCAACATCTTTAAAAAGAGATCAAATTCATCGGTCGATATTATACATTCTAATTTGTTTAACATAATATTGTGGACTCTTTTTTAATAAAAGAATTTTTATTTATTGATTTCAAATCAACATTCTGAATTAATTCTTGAACTTAATAGTAATACATATGTAATAAATTACAAATTGTAAATAGGGTAAGAGTTTTTTATTTTTTGATGTATCTTTTAAATTTATAATAAGTATTAACAAATATATTTTTAAGACAACAATATTTTTTTGTTAAAAATTTTGCCTAAAAGTCTAATAGAATTTTTATGTGTCTTTAAAATGTTCAAAATTAATAAAACAAAATAAATAATGGAACACATTTTTTGAGTGCTTGAAAAGTGTCGTGTGTCCGATATAAATGCGTTAAACCTTTTAAAGTAATTATACGTTATTAAAAAAATAAGAAAATTGTAAGAAGTGATTAATAAATAAGAAAAATAGAAAAACAGAAGGCTAAAAGGGCGAAAATGTCTTGAATATTCTCATTGTTTCAACTTTCTTTTTTTACCTCTATATATATTGTTTTTTTCCATTATTTTTAAAACCCGACTAAATCCTTTGATCGGTTTAATCGAGATTAAATTATGATTCGATCTGAGTTGCATAAAAAATCGGTAATTTTAAAAATTGGTACAAACTAGTAAAAACTGGATGAAAACTAGTTAAAAATCAGTGAACCGAGTCAATTAAAAATTGGTCTAAGTTTTAGCTTTTCTAAAAGGTGTAGGCTTAAAGTTGGGCCACTAATTTTTTATTTTTAGACTTCTTTATTTCTAAACAATTTTATTAGAAACAATTAAATTGTCTAATTTAAAGTTAAATGTGAAAAATAATATTATATTTTATGGTTATTAATTAATATTTTTAGTATGAAATTTAGTCTTATTTAATTCTTTTTATTTAAAATTATTTATTAATTTTTTTATTCTTTTATAAAAGCCAAATTTATGGCTTTTTTTATATCAAAGTCTATCTTTGTAACTTATATTTTCAATTTTATTTAATAAATAGATTTAAAAATATTGTATATAAAATTTTAGTTGAACCGTATTGAATGTAGTTGAACTTTCCATTTAGTAAATCCTTACCTTCATCGATTCGTTGATAAGTTTTATTCTTATAATACTAATTTTTTTGAAAAAATGAAAAATAAATTGCCGTTTCAATTTTTTTAAATTAAAATATTATGTATATATATTTAGAAATTTACTTTTAAAAATATATCAAATCAAGTCATATAAACATAAAGAAAAAATAATAATAAAAAAATATTTATTTTTTTCTTTATCCCTCTCTCAAAATAAAATCTTTTTAAATTATAATTAAATAATAAATAAAATATTTTAAAAAAAATTAAAATCTTCGAATTTAAAAAGTTAAATTTTAAAAATTTTGAAATGCATAATTATTAATTATAGAAACTTCCTCCTAATCACATCCTTATCAAAATACCGTGCTATTATCTGTACGAATTGTTGAGGTCATGAAAAAATATATTATCTATAGAACTCACAAGTTTGGTATTACAATTTGTTTTTTGGTATATTCATATCCATTATATAAATACACATATCACATGATAATGTTTTAATTTATGAATATATAGTTTATTAATTAATTAGTAAAAATTTATTGAGATATTGGAGAAAAATTAATTAATTAGTAAAACATACAAACAATCGAATGGCCATAGAAAATTGTAAAAAAAAAAAAAAAAAGGAAAATTGAAATATTAAACAAACAAAGTGATCCAAATGAGATATATATATATATATATATTAAACAAACAAAATGAGAGGATTTTCATTTTGATTCGTAATCTGAAATTTACGACTATATATGGATAATAATTCAAATCGCATTAGATCCTTTTGTACTACACGTGTTAACATAACTATTTTGACTAGATCAAATCCCTTTAACCTCTCTCTCCATTTATTTATTTATTTATTATAAAATAAAAATAATAAAAACAAAGATCTAAACATGATCATATAGATCTTGTTCATTTGATTAGGCTTTTAACGCTTTTAATTGTTTGTTCTTGTTGTTGTTTAAATCAAATAGGTTCTTGTTTTACAGGAAAAATGTGAGTTATTCTTTGATCACCTCTACATTTCTTTCTTGTATTTTGATAACAAATCCATCAAGGAAATGGAATATAATTAATAATAAATTTTCTTTTCTATTTTCCTTAATTGAGTTGTTAAAATACTGAGTTTTAACGATTAGTTTGTAGTTGGGAAATTGAATATGGATTCAATGAGGGGTCAAGGAGGCATTCAAATGCTACTAACTGCAGAACAGGAAGCCCAACATATTGTTTCCGCAGCCAGAAATTGTAAGAAAAGAAATACAATTTTCTATTCTTTTGGAAATATATATATTTTATTTAACTTGTTGAGCAATAAATGTTTTTTATTGATCAGTGAAGTTGACAAGGTTAAAGCAAGCAAAAGATGAAGCTGACAAAGAAGTTCAAGATTATCGTTCCAGAATGGAGTCTCTCTATCAAAAGCAACTTTCTGAGGTATCAACAACGTTGTCAGATGGAGTCTCTCTATATTCAGTATTTTATCTCATAATATTATAATATGAAGCAACAACTTATTCATATATATCATTGTGTTTAATTAGAAGTTCCAAATGATTTAAAAGTAAAAAACCATATTTTGTGTTGTCCATGCATATATCATTATTAATATATGAGTAATCGAATATTTGTGGTCGGCTTTCTAGCTTCAATCGCTCATGTCTAATATGTAATATTTGATTTATGAAATTTGTAGACAAGTGGGAGTTCAGGGTCCACTGTGAAAAGGCTTGAAGAGGAAACTGAGATAAAGATTAAGCAGTTAAAGAACTCAGCCTCAAAAGTGCAATCAGATGTTGTTGGCATGATCATGAAATATGTCACAACTGTCTAGCCTAATGCATTATTCTTCAATAAGGGGTTGAGAAATTTTGTTTCATCAAATAATGATTTGTTTTACATATAGTGGACATCCATTCTTCTATTTAGTTTGATATTTCAAATGTAATACTTAATCACAGAACTTCTTTTCTCCAGTTTAAGATGATTTTATTGTGAAATGATATAAATAATTTTCCCCACTCCTTAGTGATAGATCATGATGCTGTGTTAGGAGCTATTTTGTATAGAACTCATTAGACCAGCAACAACATAAATGTACCCAAGTTACAAGGGAGAACTCGAGTCTCTCATCCCGGCAGGAGTCATCGTTTACTGCCCGGGCTATTACAATAATTTATTATGCTAAAAGAAACCCCTTTACTCATACTTTTGTTGGATGTCTTAATTGGATGGACACTGATGCTTTGTTTGGAAAGAGGGAAAGGAAAATAAAACGAATAATATTTTACATCCATTCCTTATTTTATTTCATTCACAAATAAAGTATTTTGCAAATCTCAAAAAAACTCATAATGTATTTTACGTCCAACCAACAAAAGTAGGTAAGAGATTGAATAGTGATTTAACATATATCTAGTGAACTGAAACGACAAAAGTAAAGCAATTTTTTATTATTCTATAAAAAAAAAAAAAAAAAAAAAAAAAAAAAAAAAAAAACCGAAAAAGAAGACAACCTTATGAAAGGGTTTGACCATTCATAGCATTGATCTTATTTTTTGGTGGATGCTTTGGACCTGCATAGTTTCCGGTCGCCAAAATCGCCACTTTTTTTCACTACTATCCCTGTAAGGTCCACACAGCAAGGCAAAGATCAAATAATGTATAATTAATACACAAACATTCTTTCACCATGATGTTTTCTTCAGAATCAAATGGAATACAATTGCTTAAAAAATCTTGGACAAAATATATTGCTTTAGTTAAAATATTTACAGTAAGCCTGAAATTAACATCTATAGGCACATCTAACAAGAGTTGGAGATAAAGATTGAGATCAAATTTTGAAAAGTTACAAGCTTTAGGGGATGTAGAACACTTCAACCGTCGCTTCTAAGCCTTGGCATGAAGACCGTCCATCAAAGCAAACCCAACAGTGTCTTTATCTGATCGTATGAATTGCAGTTCAGGAAAAGGTTGACTCCGGCAATATGAACAGTAAAAGATCAAGCCAGTGACAAGAAGTTCATGATGTTAGCACTTTGCCTTCTTGCTACTGCTAAGTACTCTGTGCAAATGGAAAGCTTCACCTTGATCTCCATTCAAGGACCTTCTCTCCAAACAGCAAACAGTAAGTTGCCGGAGTAACCTCTCAAGATATGAGCGTAAACAGCCTTGGAAATCCTTGAGATTGGGATTTGTTGACAAGATCATTGCATTTACTGTGTCTGCCACAATCTCGCGCTGTGACTCTTCAAGAAGGTAGCCAACAGAGGACTCTCGTGGTTTTTCATATGCCAGCAAAGCAACACAGTCCTATTGAGAACATGTCAATTCTAAATTTAGGTTTAAACTTCAGTAACAAGAGAAGGAAAACGAAGTACAATCTAATCCTATCAGTCAGGATTGGCAATTACATATTTACCCCAATCAGCAAAAGCAGCTGATATGTACTCAAAAAGCAGGTATCCATTTATGAGTCCATATTTTCTTTACATGATATTGAAAAATTCTGGTTGCCTCTAAGATTTCACCAGAGAAACAAATATTAAGCAGAAGCAAAGTGCTCTGCTCTGGAATTTGACCGCCAGGATAAATTTCTGTATGAACATTTTAAGAACAGTGCTATTCAAATCAGAAGAGCTTATAATTTCTTATATCCCAATTGAATCTCTCCCAATTATCAGAATATTTGTATATAAATTATATACATACTTTTGAAGTGTTCGATGTAATGACAACGAACACTTGTCTTATGTAGGGTCTTTTACATTTTGCATCTCAAGTCACTCAGGCAGACACATTAAGCCGTTAACAACTTTGTTTGGCACAAAAGAAGTAATATCATTCGACAATTGAGCTTTTCATTACCTGAACAAGATCATCAAACCCAGGCAACTCAAAGAACTTCGCCAATTCAATCCGTCCATATTTCACTGCTTCCTCTAGTGCTCCAACCTAGATATTGTTATTGAGTTGCATATGAATAACACTGTCAAACTTTGCACATAAAAAAAGCATCGTTGGCAACTTGGATACAGATTAATAGTTTGCAAGGAAAAATACACTCTTAAGGTACATGAGAGCCATTAAGTAATTACATTAGGAAAAAGTAGCAATCTATTGTTATAATATCACAAACAGAATGTGAAAGGTTCCATACATATATAGCATAATGCTATGCTATGCTATGCAATTTTCATATATGCTACAGTAAGCTTTCAGCAAAATAACATATATACGTCCATAGTTATTGTTGCCAGTCAAAGATGAAGGGTCCCATTCCAAAAAGTACAAAATTATATAAAGCAAAATGAGAGAACATATACCCGAACCAATTCAATAAATTTTTGACAGTGTAGCAGAAAACAAGTGGCAGATCTTTCATCCTGCATAAAGCAAAACTGAGTCTCACAACCCAAACAAAACCAAATATTGATAGTAGCAGAGGCAGAAGTGCAGAGCATGGGTTACAATTTCAAGGCAGCACCAAAAACAAGTTTTAGGATAATTAGATACAAGAATTCACAAATTCTTAACTTCAATACTTGCTTTATAGGTACCATATCCAATAGAGAAAAGAAATTATGGGAAAAACACTTCAAAATTTAGCAAAGCAAGCATCAAATAAGAGTAAAATTCACCGCAGTGTAACAATGGCTTCCCCTGCAATTTATATCGTATATGATACTAAGTCTCTTTACCTTTCAATTTTGATTAAAGAAATTCAAAATTTGCTCTGGAGGGGGAACCAATACCAGTTCATGAAATAATTTTACATATCGCTACTTGAAGAAGCTCTACCTCTACATAGTAAAACAGATAATTATGTAAAATCTAAATAAAATTGCTTTTACCTGAATGATCTGGGGATACCATTCACGAAGTTTGCTGATTGCAGCATCAATGTCACCATTCTTGATTAACTTTATAAACAGATAAACTGTGTCAGCAAAACCAAATCTTGCATTTGAAAGTAGGAAGAGAGGAAAGAAAAAGTAGCTTAAATAAAAGCCACAACATAGAGTTCAGAGACTGAGGAATATCCTCAATGATGGGATAAAGAACATGACCATGAAAGTAGAAATAATTTATGAAGGAATTATGATCAAACATAATTTAAGAAACAGATTTCATTTTTCTCAAAATAAAACTTTCCTGCATAAGCAACATAAACTACTAATTCAAATAGAAATATCCGTAGTTGAAGAAATTCATACCTGTCGAAGAGTCCGTCTCTGGTTTAATGCATACGAGTACATCATGTCCTGCTCACTAGAGCCATTCTCTTGAGCTATATAAATAGGAGGAACTGTACTTTTACTAGCCAAGTCAAATGAATTGAGAGTCTCCTCATATCCATAATGCAACAAGTAGGAGCGGACAAGTCTGATCATAAAACGCAAATGAATTGCTAACTAGAGAAATAAGAGCAGTATGGAAAAACAAAAACAACAATTTGAACCTCTCAATATATGGCTATCAAGATGAAGAAATTATTTACAGACATACATTATGACTCGCATGCTGATGCAAAAGGTGAATCAAGGAGGCTCAACTCAAAGTTCACTAAATAATAACTATATGGTAAATAAACATTAACCTGCTTATAACACCTGATGCCATTAAAATGAATTAGCAAAAAAATCTCAACTGAATAAACTGTATATAGAACACATCCTGACTTTTCGGAAGAACAATTACACAAGACCAAAATGATTAACAGTTAGAGATAACACCATTTATTCATTTAATATAAATTTGGTCTCCGTAGGTCAGAAAAAACAAGTTATTCTTGTTACGATTACTCAAGACTATATGTTTCTGGGAAGTACTTTTCTGCCTTACTTCCCAGACTCCTGACAGTTCATGCTCAGAAAGAGTGGGGATGATTATTAAAGAAGAGAGAGATCTACCCTCTTCCAAACCCGTGCACTTAACCTACATTGCGTGGAAATGGAAATGTGAACGCATGGAAACATGGAGGAAACGCATAAATAAAAAAATACAGGGTTATTATTTATAAATGTAAAAAATAAATTATAGTAAACCATTGACAATATTCAACAATAAGTTAAATCCAATCAATATTTAAACATATTCAAAAAAAAAATCATCCACAAGTTCCATACTCAAAAAAGCACCAGTTTTATGGATTTGTATTAATTTATGTATTTATTTTAATTAGACAAACGAGTTTCCAAGAGTTTTCAGCATATGGAAATGCATTTCCAAGAGTGGAAACATGTCTTCAAATTACTTAATTTACGGAAACGGCTCCGAAACGTTTCCTATGAGTTTCCAGAAGTTCCCATGGAGGAAACGTTTCATTTCCAAAACGCGGAAACAGCAGCCAAAGAAAGTTTTCATGCAACACAGCACTTAACATTATCGCCTTCTAGCTTAAGAGCTTCTTTGAAAGCAATTGCTACTTCTCTAAAACCAGTGCTATTGTCCCTCATCTCACAATATCTGATCCTAATACTACCACAGCCCATTCCATCTCATGTCTTTATCACCCAAACCAAAACCCAACGATAATCATAGATAAACTTTGGAAATAAAAATTTCAAAACTGAAAGATCAAGACAGAAAGAATAGCTCAGTGGATGCAAGATAAACAAAGAGACATGAATTGCCTCGATACCAAAATAATTAAAATGTAATTTCTAGTATGTCATGTTGAGAAAATAATAGGACTGAAAACATTCAAGGAACACTGCAAAAAAAGGTCGCTGAACCTGAATAAAGCAGAAAACAATCGCAAATACATCTCACACAGCACAAATTCTGCGACTGAACCTTCAGAGAGAGGCTATGAACACTCACAAAGACAGTAAACAAGTTCTGGAATATGAACCTTCAAAAGCTGTAACTTTCATTGATTACTTTAGTTCTTGTACAGAGAACTCCAATATACGATGTACAAAAAAAAATCACAGCCATACCTTAACCATGCTTGGCTTCTACCTATAACTAAGTCATCCTTGCTTCACTTAAACACTCAAGCTAAATCCATACGACTACCTAATCCCACTAACTTTACCTACTGGACAGTAGTTTACAGTAGAAAAGATAAGACTAACTCATGTAAAATTCAAACTAACTTGCAGTATCTAAACAAAAAATCTCACCACTCCACCACTAAAAATAAAAAGGTTAAATTATGTTGTTAGAAAGAGAATCAATTTTTTTTTTATGAACTTACCCGTAACTGACATTCGGTGGCAATGATATCTTCTCAATTGTCATTTGTTGCTTCATCCTTTCTTGTGCTTCATATTCCTAATGAAACAATTATATGAAAAGGAGGCAATTCAACTCAAGCAAATGAGCCAAGTTTTTCTTTTTTTTTTAAAAAAAAAAAAAAAATTACCATACTAAAAAATAAGTAAATATAAATGTTTAATATGTGGATTTAGATCCTTAAAAATCTTGATTATTAACAGTATTAGCCATTTCAGCAACCCCACTCATAACTGTTACTCAATTCCAGCAAGGCAAAACAATAAGATGTTAGACATCAATTGCCTCACAAAGCACAAGTTCATCTAAAATGATTATTATAAACTGTATGAGTTCCAGGTAAAATGATATCAAGAAGATAGTAATAGTGATGAATAAATAGAAATTTGTACGCTAAGTCACTAATATGGAACAATCATATGAAGCACCATCTAAGTACAAGATCTAGCTTTTGAGTTCTCAGGCGCAGGGGGAGGTGGGTGTTGGTGCTGCCTGCCAGTTTGACAGGCTTCATATTTCGACCCTCTTGCACTATAAGGCATGGAATTGATCACTTGGTTACTTGCTCAATTCTTAAGAGGGAAGATATTTTAGTTTATTGACTCTTATATAAACACAAAAATGGATTTCCTAATATTCAGAATGATCTCAATTGACATGATGCAGCATTAAAAAAAAAAAATTGCTTAACAAGGACAAAAGAGTATATTTGCAAAAGAAGAAAGATGAGGATTTCTTGCCTTAAGATCAAAAGCAAATTGTTTCTGTCCAAAGTTCACTTCAATCCTGCCAAATTGAACTCAAATATTCAGAAAACAAAATATTTACCACATAAATAATCAGCATGATTTGCAAACCAGGGGAAACATTTAGAGCATGGAAAGAAACTGACTTTTAGCCTTTATCACCACGTTAATATAAATAATTGAAAACATAGAAACTAAAAATTTTCAATCATAAAGTTCTTGTAATGAGAAATCAACCAAATATTGTAATCTGGTTTAGCTGTCAACAATTTAGCTACCTAAATGAAAGATCTTGGGAGATAAACAAATCAAGAAACCTCAAAAACACATTCTTCATCTCCAGTTGTTTCTCAACTCAAATTCTTGACACTTGATTTTACAGATAATTCCAATATAGTGGAATATAAGATAATAGGTTTAAAAGATAACTTCCATCTTTGTTTGGATTTCAAAATTATGATGCTAGAATTTTGTTTGCTTTATGTTATGATTACAACTACTTGTCCTATGAAGGATTGTGTCTTCTTACACCGGTGCATGTGCCTCATGTTGCTCAGGCAAGTGCTGGCACCTTACAACAAGGCTCTACAACCCCTTTGCACCTTGTGCCTTTAATAACTATGGCATTGGATTTAAAATTCAATCCAGTCCCAACAAGTCTATAATGGACGATGCATACATATGCATGAACAAACACACAAAAAAAAAAAAAAAAAAAAAAAAAAAGAAAAAAAAAACGAAATGGAATTGAAATCAAAACAAGGACCTCACAAATATGTAACACAATATAATTGAAACATACAGGCCAAACCTGTTTTGTGCATGCTATATGCAAATGAATTGAAATACCATAGGATGCAAAATCAGACAGTAAAACACGTCATCCTTAGAATATGAATCCAAGTGAGATTCAAATATGTTTTTAAAAAACATATAATGGCTTTGTTTACGCCTAACAATTTATAAACATAATACTTCGACTAGCAGAAAATCAATATTAAAATTCCAGTTCTCAAAATTATGATATAATTACCCACATCAAATACCATATAGAAGTTAAAATAATTGCACATAATACTTTGATGTGCTGAAGTATCAGTTCAAGTGTACACAAACACAGTTTAATCTTATTTTTCTAAATCCGTTTTAGCTTGGTTTTGTCTACTTAAGCGATCAACAAAATATCGTAACAATACAATTCAAAGGGGGATTTATCTCCCTAAAAAGCTTAGCATCAAAACCATTATCACCATAGACCTGGCTTTCCAAAGTAAAAAAAAAAAAAAAAAAAAAAAAAAAAAAAAAAAAAAAAAAAAAAAAAAAAAAAAAAAAAAAAAAAAAAGAAAGGGGCAAAAAAAGAAAAATAAAATGATTTG
>CANUEP010128434.1:0-63731 GCA_947857235.1 Jatropha podagrica | reverse complement strand
TTTGATTATTGCTGGAGACAGGCACTTGCTACGGCCATTCATAGATTCCATTAACGGGTTTCCCTTCCACCAATCGCACCCCTGTGTTCAAATCCTTTACATAAAACATAAAAGGATTAAATGCAACCTCAACATTGTTAGTAGTACACAATTGATAAACAGAGATCAAATTTTTATCAAGAGCAGGAACACAAAGAACATTTTGTAACTGTAAAGGTTTTATTTTAGTCAAAAGCAAAGCAGGACCTTTATGAGAGATAGAATGAGCCGTACCGTCACCAACAACAATATCATCTGTTCCATCATATTCAGAATGAACAGCCATGTTTTGCACATCTTGAACCACATGCTGATTGGCCCCATAATCCACTATCCATCGCGGATGAGCAGCAGAGTTTATATTCACGCAATTGACTTGTGATTGAGCAACAGGTTTGGCCGGCGACAAGTATCCCTCAAATAGCCAGGAAACAACTTTTCCAGTTTGTAACATTGCTTGGTAGTGTGTCCAGGGCGATCACAAAATTGACAAGACACCTTGCCTTTAGAATTCGAAGAATTCCGATTACCAAACCTAGTTCCAGATCCACCAGGCTTGGAATTATGAAAAGCAGAACTTGGTCGATTTTGAAGTGAATTTATAGTCGTTGGAGCCACAACTGTGGTAGTTGAGTGAGATAACTGACTTTCGAAGTCAGTAAGTTTAGCATATAACTCATCAAAAGAGACATCACTGTCCCTAGGCTTGAGTGCCGCCGCAACTTCTTTGTAATCACTTGGTAAACCACGAAGAACATGAAGCAAGACTTCTCCCATAGAAACAGTCACACCTGCCAGTGCTAGCGTAGCAACTATAGTTTTAATACGCTGAAGATACTCAGTAGCAGTAGAACGACCCATCTTCGCATTGAACAAGGACTCTATCAAGCTCATGATTCGAGCCTGAGATGGTTTGGCATACGTCTTCTCTAAAGTTCACCACACAGAAAAAGATGTATTTTCACCAATAACAAATGAAATTAATTCAGGTGAGAGAGATGCAATAAGTGCACTGCGCAAGAGTTGATCTTGATGCAGCCAGAACAGGTCTGTGGCAAGAGTGGCTGGAATTTCAGTTTCAATAAATTTCAACAGGTCATAGCCCACAAGCAACGAATACCACTGCGTATGCCAGGACTGATAATTAGTAGAGTTTAATTTGAGTGGTGCTTGAGCTGCAGAATTAATAGACACCAACTGGTTTTCTACGTTTAGACTTAACGCAGTTGTGGGTACCACAGGAGTACCAGGAGATGTTGTTGATGGAGAAGGAGACTTTGAAGAGTTGTCACCCATTACAACAAAGAAACTGAATTGATATAGAAAGAAAACTAGTAATCAGAAAAGCTTAGAGAGCGGAAGGCTCTGATACCATAAGAGAAAAGGTTTCTGTATATATTGAATTGAATGATATTTACAATATACAGCAGAATATATATACAAGTTATGGATTAGAATACACTCCTATATTTACGTAACATAAATCTATATACACAATAGAATTTGTTATTTTGTTTTAACTAGCTGGAACTTCATCCTTACCCAATATAGAGAATGTAATGATTTCGCAAATTATTTAGCTAAGAAGGGGTTAGATGTTGCGAAATGGTAACTCTGTGGCAGGGCTACCTTTTGTTATATAACTCGTAGTGTTATTTTAGATCATTGGACCTCTCAATAAAAAAAATCGTTTATCAATTCTTATATATAATTCAATATTATTCATTAAAAAGTAAAGCAAAAAAAAAAACAAAGGAAAAGAAAAATATCTTTTGAAAGTAGCCCCTTTTAGCGACCATAAGAGTCCCACAGTTCCATTATTAGTTGTTGTAGGTGAAAAAAATGCTTTTTCACTAGTGCAATATTTCTTTCAAAATCTTTCAATCAATTTTCTCACTAACATTTTGTCTTTTCATCTTTCTTTCTTCCTTAAAATTATATAATAGACAATCAATTTTGTCAATAATAAATCATAGAATATTGTAGCTTTCAATTTCAATGAATGCAAACTATTGTTATTTTTTTTAAACTAATCGTCTTTACGCATTTGGTGTGCGGATATTTATGTTGTTTTAAAAATAAAAATATTATTTTTATTATAACAAATAATTACTTTCAATAATTCAAATATCAAATATATTATACTTATTAATTTCCAAGAAATAAAATAAAAAATAATATTTTTCATAGATTCTTGTGAAAGAATCAATATATTAATTTACATATACATAAATCAAAATTTTAATTAATTTTTAATTTTTAATTTTTCAAAAATATTTCAGTAGATTTTAAAATAATTTTTATAAATATCAATTATTATTGAATTTATTTTGAATAAGTAGTTTAAAATACCGGCATAAGTCTGATGAAGATTAAAAGCATAAGAAGAATCATTAAAGTTTGCACTGATTTAAAATAGATCGAGAAATACTATCATCTTTCTTTATAAAAACAAATATACGTATTAATTTAATCATACATTAGTTTATCATTAAAAACTGAATATACTTTATAATTTCACGATCATCACCACATTGATCAAGCTTAAATTTATTATGGTTTAATGAATTTTTTTTTTTACAAATGGCCAAAATTAGCAGTGAAAACTATGAAATCAATAAGCACACTTTTTTAATAGCTATATTTTATAATTATATGCAAATGGAGATTAAATTGATGCATTGTCACAAAATATGTTTAAAATTATTATTTTAACACCAAATTCTCACCAATTTATGATTGATAATTTTCCAACCAATGTTTTAGCTGAATCAAATAGTGAATCTAATTTAATTCAAAAAAGAAATACAATAATTCATAACCGTAACAACATTGAAGTCAGTAGACAGTTTTCTTATTATACAGGTACTATTTTATTCATTTAAAACCTTTTAATATGTTACATAGTTATTACGATATTATTTTTCTATTAATACAAGTTTGTAACTTATTCTCTTTTTAAACTTTAAAACATTATATTTATTAGACAATGAAATAGGTGAAATCAATGATGAAAATGCAACTTTGCAAAAGAAACAGCGTGCAACGAGTGCCCCAAATTCTATTAACAAAAACAATCATTCCCATACAGGTATTATAATAATTAGTTTTAAAAAAACACAGTTAAACAAACAATTTTGAATTCATAAAATGTAATATATTTCTATTACTTTGACAAACTATTGTAACAATGCTGAAAATTAACTATTATTACAGCAAACAAAACAACTACTTGAAATTTTGGCACACCAGCATACACATGTACTTATTGTGGTGCTCTATTATGGTATAAGGAACGAACACAAAAAACTAGGCAGGTAAGCCAGCCTAAATTTTTTATGTGTTGTATGAAAGGAATGGTCCAGATTCCACTGATATAATATCCACCTCTTGTATTAGAAGATCTTTTGGGCAAAATATCTGAGCAAAAAGAAGTGAAATTTAGAAATAATTTCAGAGCATACAACTCAATGTTTGCTTTCACATCCATGGGTGGAAAGGTGGATACAACAATAAATAACGGAAAAGGCCCCGTGTGTTCAAATTGAATAGACAAAATTATCATAAACTGGGATTTTTATTACCGGACAAAGGAAAGAAATCCAGTTTTGCACAATTATACATATATGACACAGAAAATGAAATCAAAAATAGAATAAAGTCTTTATAAAATAATGACAAGCATGAAATAAATTCTAATATTGTTTCATCTTTGGAAAAAATGTTAGAAGACAATAATATTCTGGTCAAATCATTACGATTGGCAAGAGATAAATACAAGAGTCATCCAAATTCAGAATTTCGTTTACACTTGCTAAGCAACAGAAATCAAGCCGGAAGAAGATACAATTTGCCATTAGTTTCTGAAGTTGCAGGTCTCATTGTTAGAGATTTTTCAGCTGATAATTCCCAACGTGACATCATTATCGAGCATAGAACAATTGGTCTTCAAAGGATTACTGATCTACATCCAAGTTATATGTCTATGACATTTCCATTATTGTTTCCATATGGTGAAGATGGATATAGAATAGGAATACATCTAAGAGAAAATCCAAGCAGTCCTTTAAAAAGACAAATATTAACAATGCGACAATATTACTGCTTCAGACTACAACAAAGATTAAATGAGGGTCGTACCATACTGCAAGGAGGAAGATTGCTATAACAATATATCGTCGATTGTTATATGGCAATTGAAGAGGAAAGATTTCGTTGGATTAGAAATAATCAGAAAAAATTGAGAGTAGAACTTTATAATGGCTTGATGGATGCTATTTATAGAGGTGATGATGACTGTAACAAATTAGGAAAGATCATAATTGTTCCTTCCTCTCATACTAGAGGGCCAAGATATACAGTTCAGAACTACCAAGTTGCTATGACAATCCGTAGATAGGCTGGATATCTTGATTTATTCATTACTTATACATGTAATCCAAAGTGGCCAGAAATAAATCAAATGCTTGAAATGATTGACCAAAAAGATGATGACAATCGAGTTGACATCATATGCAGGGTTTTTGAAATAAAACTATTTGAGCTAAGGCAAGATTTAAAGAAAAGAAAACATTTTGGCACAACAATTGCATGTGAGAAATTGCTTTTATTGGTTATAATATTGCTTTTTTGTTTTAACTACTACTTAATAGTATTTTTATAATATCATTAACTTATTTATTCTCTATTTCAGGTTTATACATAATAGAATTCTAGAAAAGAGGGCTACCCCATGCACATATCCTTTTGTTTTTGGACCCAAATAATAAAAATTTGTTCGCAGATCACATTGACAAAATATTAAGTGCAAAAATACCTGATGTAAAAGCGGATATTGATGGATACAATGCAGTTAAAAAGTTCATGATACATGGTCCATGTGGAATACATAATACAACCTCACCTTGCATGGCTCAAGGTAAATGTACAAAACATTTTCCTAAAAAATTTAATAACCAAACAACAATAGATGCTGATGGCTTCCCTGTATATAAAAGGAGGAATACAAATATACATGTAGAAAAAAAGGGGTCCTATTAGACAATCAATATGTGGTTCCGTACAATAGAAATTTGATTGTCGAATATGATGCGCACATCAATGTTGAAGTCTGTAACTATTCAAGGTCGGTGAAATATTTATTCAAGTATGTGCACAAAGGTTTTGATAGAGCAACAACAACTATTCAATCTACTGATACTATCTCTAACATAGATGAAATTAAAACTTACTTAGATTGTAGATACATATCTACAACTGAAGCATGTTGGAGGATATTTCAGTTTGATATACACTTCAGAGAACTAGCTGTTGAGTGCTTGCCTTTCCATTTATCAGGAGAGCACACTATTATTTTTTAAGAAAATAATTCGATAGTCAATGTTTTGGACACACTGGGTGTGGGAAACATCCATCAAGCGGTGAGCGATTCTACTTAAGGATGTTGTTAAATATTGTCAAAGGATGTACTTCATTTGAAAGTATAAGAATGGTGAATGGAGTGGTATATCCCACATTTAAATCTGCATGCTATACGTTGGGGCTGCTAGATGATGACAAAGAGTGGAACAATTGTCTTACAGAGGCGTCAGTGTGGGCAACCTGCAATCAATTAAGACAATTGTTTGTGATAATACTTCTCCATTGCTAAGTTGCTGATGCATATGAGCTTTGGAAGAATAATAAATAAATATTTTCTGAGGATATATTAATACTACAAAGGAAAAGGATGCAATTCCATCTTTACAGTTGACAGAGGATCAAATAAACAACTATACATTGATTGAAATTGAAAATATTTTATTAAAAATAGGTAGAAGTCTGCAAGATATTGACAAAATGCCTATTCTGTTTTCTTCTCTAACAAGATAGTCAGGGAATAGATTGGTTAATGAAGAACTTGATTATGATCATGATCATTTGAAAAACCTTCATCATGATTTATATAGTGCTCTCAATACTGGTCAAATAGCTGCATATGAAGCAATCATGAATTCAATTGATGCTGACACAGGTGAAACATTTTTCATTAATGGATATGGTGGAACTGGAAAAACATATTTGTGGAATATGATTATAGCAAAATTGAGATCTGAGTAAAAAATAGTGTTGCCCGTTGCAACCTCTAGTATAACAGCTTTGTTATTACCTAATGGCAGAACGACACATTCACGATTCCACATCCCGTTAGATATAACAGCTGAATCAACTTGTGAAATCCGACATGGGACACAATTGGCTGAATTAATTTGCAAAACTTCATTGATAATATGGGATGAAGCACCTATAGCGAATGAGTTTTGTTAGACAAGAGTTTGAGAGATATTCTCCGAACAAAATAAAAAAATAGAGCAGACAGACCTTTTGGAGGACTAACTATTGTGTGCAGATGAGATTTTCGACAAATATTAAGTGAGTTATACACAGGTCAACACAATCCACTTAATATGTTTATAATATTAAGCGAGTTATACGAGTTATATATGGGTCAACATGATCCACTTAACTTGTTTATGATGTTATGCCAAATTGTCAAGTGTAAGGAGTTATTATAATTATAAGAAGATAAGTTGTAATGGCATCAATTGTAAAAAAAAAAAAGTTATTTTATATTTTCAGATAATGTCATATATCAGAGAAAAAGAAAAGAAAACTATACTAATATAAATACGCAAAAATTATTTTGTTTGAAGAGAATAAATGAATATAAGGGAAAATAATTTTGATAATTTTCTCTTCAAATAAGAAGCAAAATAAAAAAAATCTATAAAAATAAATTTGTAAAGAAAAATTAATTTTATTTTTCTTTATATCCAAAAAAATAAATAACATAAGTTCTCACGACTCATTTCTATGGGCTGGACCAGCACTGAGACCTAGGTAAGTATAAGGCTATAAAAGTCCGTGGTAAGCCTAAATACCGATTACAATTCCACAAATCAATAGAATATTCAACTGGATAACCTATTATATTATTGATCTAAACTATTGCAGACCTTATTTCACTATAATCCAACTTTTCAAATGAAATCTTACATATATTAATATCGTTATTACAATTATAAAACTTCTATAATTACTGTAGATCCCTACATCTGTTACAAATATTAAAGGGGCTTATATACATAAGAACCACTATATACATCTAGCTATAACTTCACTAACCTTGAGAAGGAATAATAGAGCATCAAGTAAATCACAAATACGGTACAGTTTTTTGAAAAAATTAAAAGGAGCAAGGTAAGTATAAAATTCAGTGATAATAATATATAATCTTAAACTCATGTAGTCACATGAATGGTGCTTAAACTATTTCAATTGAATATTTACCATTCATGCACAAAACAATAACAACTATATGCACATCAAGTGATCGTTGGTGAGTGAAATCACCTTAATGGGATCATGCTCATCTTTAAGCATGCTTTAATATCCATAGTATGATCCCATAGTTTTGTGACTTGTTTACTCAAGGAACCAACCCCGTTCAGGCAAAATAGATTCAAAAATAATGTTTTTCATAAAATATTTTTCCATGATAAACATTTTAATCTACGGTACACAAGGGAGGGGGGCCACTCCCGCTGCTTATGCCTACTGTCGACATTCTCACCATATCTTTACTCTCAACACAGGTAATTTACATCGTCACAACTCTCACATTGCAACCACATATCATTATGCACTAAGAACCAGTCACAACACTGTTCAATGGACATCTATTCATCCATATACCGTGTATGTAAGAATTTATAAATAACAGATATAATGTTGAAAGTAAATTATGCAATTATAAATTTGATAAAATATTATATATTATTACTCACATCGAAAGTGAAAATTCTTCTCTTTTTTTGACTAATTAAATATTCACAGTAGTACCTGAAAAATCACTAACCTAATATCAAATTCAAACACATTGTACTTTCAACTCTTTATTAATAATTAAATGCTTTATATTTTGAAATAAATAAATTAATCTAATTCCTTTACAATTTATTTCCTATTTTGAAATCCATATTACTTTAAATAAGTAATAAAATCTATTTATTAAAATCTATTGCCTAAATTTAATTTCTTTTAAAAAAAACCATATTTTATAGATCGTCTGATTAAACTTGATTTTTTTGAAGAAATCATTTTTTACTTTTCAAACCAATTTATTAATTACCCTTTTTTATCCCATTATAAATAAACATTTATCAAAATTTCTAAGATCAAATGTATATACTTACAAATATTTATTTATTTTACCAAATAGATATAACAAGATTTTGAAATAAAATTTCTTAAATTTCTTTGGTGTACTTATATTCAAAATATCACTTAAATTTCATTTTCAAATATTTTATTAAATTCAATCAAATACAAATACAAATTTACTTTTATTTAATTATTTTATTCTTTCATCAATTTATTTTCTTATTTAATAATACAAGTTGCTATTTTTTATAATACAATACAATTTGCTATTTTTTATAATACACTTAATTTTTTAATAAATCTCTTTTTACTGAAACTCCAACAATATTTTCTTTGTAATTTGAACTATTCACATTTTTCATTTTGAACTATTCACAATTACGCTATATTAATCTCTCAATGCAATTTCAGTATTTATTCTGTTTTCTAATGCTATTTGTATAACACAAAATATTTAAATTTATATGCTTTCCACAATTAATCTAAAATCCACACCATAATTCTTTATTTATCAAATTCCCAATTAGTTTACGTATTAATAATTAAAATTTATTTTAATTTATTAGAGCCTTACAATCAAATTAATACTTGTAAAATTGTTGGAAAAAACCCAAAATTAAATTAATTTCATTAGCCACAAAAATGATAAAATCAATTAATTTCTGAAAAAAAAAAAAAAACTAGAGATAGTCCGACACCAAAACTCAGTACTGCTGGAAAACGAACAAAGACAGCAAATAACAGGGCTGTCCCGATCGCAAGTTGCATCTGAAGCTTGCTACGTTTGCTGCGCCGACTGAAAGTGATCGGAGAGATGGAGAGGACTCCACCATCGATAAGGGAGGTGCTGAAGGTGCGACTGTCTCGATCGGAGCGAAGTCGCATTTCGTCTGGTTTGTGCGATCGACTGAGATGAAGGTGAAGAGAGAGAGAAGCCGCAGCTCGCCTATGTCGTAGCGCCTACCGGAAACGCAAGCAAGGAGGGGCGTGACTTGTCTCAGTGAGTTGGAGGCACAAGGCGGTAACGTTACTGTGATTCGCTCGAATGGAAATTGAGGGGAAAGGAGTAGACATGTTGATGGCGCGACAATGAGCACAGGTCGGCGAGGGTTTGCAACTACTGGTTCGACGCTGATCGTGGAGATGGTGGCTGAAAAAGAAATAGAAGAGAGAGAGGAGGCGCTGGAACAAAGGAGGAGAGGAAGAAAAGTAAAAAAATATATATAATCCGGGCTAATCCGGTTCAATCCGAAGCGGGTTTGGTCCGGTTTCAGCTTATTTAGTGGTTATTCAACTGAGTTTGACAATTTAAATTTAATTTTCAGATTCAATTTACATCATAGAAAGTTATTTTTTCACTGGTTTTAATTTATGATTAAAATTTTAAATGGAATTTCTTTGAAAATTTATTTTTTAGATGGTTTTATAAGTACAATACATTGATATTTCATAAGCAAATGATTTATAATAAAATCATAAAAATAAAATAAAAAATATTTAATAACTATTTTGATATAATTAGTTAAATTTTCAAAATTATTATCACAGTTGAAAAATATATTAATAATATATGCATTTTTTTATGAAATTCATATTAGAGGTGTCAAAATGAATCATTACACGCGAACATGATTCGCTTAATACATAAAATAAATAAATTAGAATTGTGGTTAAACAACTTCATATTATAAAGAGTCATTCATTTATACGTGTTGTGCTGCGGATGACACGCGGGTTAAACAAATAACTCATTTATTTAAAAGTGAAAGATAATTTTAGTGTTAGATATAAATATTTTAATTATAATCTGTTTAAATTTTATTATTGTATTATTTTTTTATTTATTTAGTTATGAATCTTAAAGAATTTATACATTTTGTGTACGAAAATTTATTTTTGAATACGATTGAAGTTAAATAGATTAAATTTTAAAAATATTATAGAAAACTTAAATGGCTCATATACATATCAACGCGACCCATTTAAATCTATTTATGATATTAAACTGATTATATATATTGATCAATATGACCCATTTAATCTATTTATACAATTATACAGATTAAACGTGTTGTGATCGTGTCACCTTACTAATTTTAGTGTCGTGCTCTTGTTGATAAATTTACCGATTATTAAATTGATCGTGTTCGTGTTGACCTTAATCATGTTGCATATTAGATGAATTTGTGTCGAACTTGACACGTTAATCTATTTTGATATATATTAAACAAATTCATGTCCAACTCTACAAAATCTCTTAGCATTGTATTATATATCGATAAGATATAATTTTATAATACATTTTATGATAATTTATTATATAATTTTATTATTTTTGAATAATATTATAAAAAATTATTTTATCTTCTAAAATTTGCATAGATTTTAATATTAATAAAATTGAAAAAGAGTATAATCAATCTGAAAGTTAACTATAATAAAAAAGATGGGACTATGTATTTCTGTTTTAGGGCGGATGCAGTATTTCATTTATTGAGTGGGTTTAGTTCATCAATTAACAAAAAAACCAATGCTAGAAGATATTAAAATCGCATGAATGAGCAGCGGCAACTGGCAACAAGGCAGAAGCTTTGCGCCACTCTTCTTTCTACTCCAGAAAGACAGCGCCTCATAGCGCCGACACGTGACGCTTTTAATTCTCTGCTCCTGCAATAAGCCAAAAGTATCTCTCTCCATTAACTGTCATTGATGGTTCTTCTCCTCCTCCTCCTCCTCCTCCACCACCACCACCACCACTACTAACATAATTCACTATCTCGTCTACTTCTGTCTTCTCGTCCACTGCTCTCTTCTTTTCTCTTCTCTGAGCTTCCACCTAAATCTGTAACAAATTCTCAAAATCGCAACTTCCTTTTTTTTCCTTTTTAATTTGAAGTTATTTTCTTAGAATGGAAGCTTTTCTCTACATACAGTCAATTATATCTCAGATCTTTTTCCACATTCTTTAGTTTTTTCTTTTAGGTCTAATTCCTATAATTTACTCAACCATGCACGGATACAGCCGCCTTGGCAACGGCCGGTCCGTCACTGCCACCACGACGCCTTCGCCTCCTTCTTCTCCCCGGCTTCGTCACGGGCGGGGCAAGACAGGTGGGACTGGTGGCGGTTTTGGCGGAGTTGGAGGTGTCGGCGGCGGCGGCAGCAGTCGTAGTTCCAAGCAGAATTTGGTGGAGAGGCTAATATTTATACTTGTATCTGTGGTTTTTAGACGAAGAGGAGTACTTTTATTTGCGCCTTTGATGTACATTTCAGGAATGTTGTTATATATGGGATCTTTGAATTTTGATGTTGATTTAAATTTAAAGAGTGGCGGCGTTGTTGTACGGAAACGTCCTCCGCCTGGGTCGGTGTATCGAAGTCCACAGGTTTTTGAGAAGCTATGGCCCTATATGGAGACTGAGAGCAATGGGAGCAACAATGCGGTACTCTTTTTAGCTTGTTTTAGCTACTAAAGTTGAGCTCTTTACTTCTGTTAAAGTTTTGTTCTTTCCTTTTTTTTTTCTTCAGAAAAAACGATTTTTTCTTGAGATGTGTTGTTTGGTTACATAGAATTTCATTGTCGGCATCATTGATAGTTAATGATAATTCTTAAATTTTTGGCTACCCATTTTTGTTCTCCTGTTTTGATGTGAATTTATCTATGGGTAGGTGTTATGATAAGTTACTGAATGATAAGTTTGTCACTGTTTATGAGAAGTAGGAATTCCTATGAGCATATATGAATAATGTAGTGATAGTGAGAAGTAAATATGTCATATTGCATTGAGTTTATGATGTATGGATAGCGTCAAACAAGAAAATAAGAGAAAAATGAGACATACGGGAAAGGAAAGAAAAGAAGAGAAGTATAGGTTGAGTCAAAAGAGAGGAGAAAAGAGATATACAGAAAGAAAGAAACATGGGAAGAGTGAGAAGAATTTGAATCTTTTCAATTATATTTGGTGGACGCTATTTGGTTTGGTTTTTTTTTTGTTGTTTGTTTCTTATTTATTATTTAATAACTTTAACAGAAAAAAACAGGTTGCCACAATATGTAAAAAATCACAAGTAGTTTTTGCTTATTTTTTCGACTTGTTTTTCTAATTACAACTTTTTACTATAGAAACACAAATCAAAACGGAAACCAGAAGTTATCTGAAACAGGCCCTTAATTTATTGTCAAAGCTTGCTACAACATAGAAAAAACCTGTGTGTGATTACACAAATGGAAGCCTAAGTAAAATAATAATCCTTAGTAATGACCAAAATAAAATTATAAACCTATCTTTTTATTGATATCTATTATGATCCTCTTCTCTAAGGACTTTGCTTAAGAGGAAACTTATGAGGTTGGGAATCACAAAAGAATAATGGAAACAACTTGGTGATTGGAGCAACTAATGCCAATCTCAAGTTTTCTAACTGGATCTTTGTGCTAAAGTGGTAGATTCTTTCTACTAGGCGCTTTAGAGAAAACTATCTCTAACTTCATGTCTACTCTAGAGAATACAAGCATGTTTTCTCTTCTATAGCAGTAAAAAAATGCATTTGATGCCATTGAAGTAAATGGCATTATCCTCATCTTTTTTCTCAGGCTCTTCTAAGGGTTTAGCTATCTGGTCAACATTCTCATTCCTAGTAGACTCTCTTTTCTTGTGGTCAGGGATCAAGTTGCTCTAGAGATACTAGATGTAGTAAGGCCCTTGTATGACACTTTTAGTACTCAATGATAGATTTACTTTGAGCAGAGTTGCAACTGAGAGTCATGTCCTAACACTCAAGGTTAGAATAAGATTTTGGTCGGGATTTTTACTAGGAGTAGATGTGGTGATTCTGCTAGACTGGTCCAAGGACAAGTATGACCTTCTCACTCATTGTTGGTAGAAAGCATTGACTACTCAGTCAATTTTTCTTTTTTGATTTTTCCTTGGCAGCTTCCTTTCCCCCATTTGTAGAGTAACCTGGGGAGAGCAAGATGGGATGGAGCAGGAGGGGGAGAATGAATGTAGAAAGAAACTTGAAGAGGGGAAATTTTGAACGTTCAATCAACTAATTTGTGTTAATTCTTGTCCCCAAAATAACAAAAAGTTTGTAAATATGCACATGGAGTACTATAATGAGCTCATTTAGTTAAAGGGATGAATAATAGCTACAAAATCCAAATAAAATTCCTAATACAAATTTATTATTAGTCCCATTATTAGTCAGTACTATAGCAATTAAGATACAGCTAATCCATGTACTGATGTAATGTCGGTAGCGAAATGGCAATTTCTGATATTTTTCATTTCTCAAGATTCTTAAAGCAGTATGTTCTTCTGTCCATTGTTTATTTACATTAATTTAAATTTTATTTTTCTTGTCTGTTCCTCCTGCAAAATAATTCTTTCTACAACTGATGCAAACCAAGTCTTGCAGTTGATGACAGCTTGGGATCCAAAGCTGCGTGATGGCTGGAAACCTTGTGGCAATGGCAACACCAAGACATCTGAAGCAGGTTTTATTTTTTGTATAACAAACATGGCCTACTTAAGAATGATATTGGTTTGAAAAAAAGGATAATATCTCAAAATCGATTGGCAATAATTTCAAAATTAAATTTTTCATATGGAAACATTTATATTTATGGCCCACTAGAGCTGCCAATTACAAGAACTTACTGTCCAGATATTTTGTCTTTTTATCGATGTTTGGAGTGTACTCTGTGCATGTCATGTGGTCTTATGTGATCTCTTTGGTTATCCTGAACCTTGAACAATTAGCGTTTTCATGTTAGTGTCTAAAGAAGCAAAACTAATGTATAGTTGCATATACACATGTTGTCATTACCAATGTTAATTTTATTTGTGTCTGGCATTTTATTGTGCTTGCTGATGGATTTTAGGTTGCTAATGGCTCTTATTTCTCTTTTTTGTCAATTTATGGTTCTCAGAATTGTCAAAGTCTAATGGTTTTCTCATAATCGAAGCCAATGGTGGGTTGAATCAACAACGCTTGTCGGTATGTTTCATCTTTCAAAGTTGGTCTTTTGCTTTTGACAATTAACAGATGCACTTTAATATGCCTGTTGTGGAATACTTTTAATGAGAAGATGTATTTGTGCATCTGTTTGTGAGAAAATTTTAACTTAATTGCTGCTTCTAACATATTAATGGACACACGAGTGGTGCATTTTTTCCGGTACAGAAATCAAATTACATTGATGCTAAGATCCTCACAAACAAATGACTGATGCTTGATATGAAATCATATAGAAATCTATGATGGTAGACATATTTTTTGCTTCCTTATTGTCCCAAATAAATCAATTGGGATTTTGACAGTTGCATATTTTAAATATGTGTTATTATAGCTGTTCCAAGTAATCAGTGTTTTGAAAAGCATTAACAAGGCTCAAATTGAAGTGTACCACATAAGGCCAAGTTAGCTCAAATGCCCCTGAGGTTTGTGGTAAGTTTTATCCTTTAGGAGCTATGCATCATCTTGGCAGCTTGTTCACATAGAGTGATGTATGTGCTCACTATTTAACCATAACATTAGTCTTTTTTTTGAATAATTTGGTTTGACTTTTGTTGTTAGTTCAAAGACAAGTATTAAAATAGTATAGCCTGCTTTCTCCTTTTCTTTTTCTTTTCTTTTTTGAAATCTATTAATATCAATGGGCTCCGAAAGGGTTATACGAACGTATATACCAGCAGAAGTCTGATATGAAATATTGATATTACCATGCACTTCATATGGGCCATATGTTACGGTCCCGAGTTTGTGATCCAGTTAGGCATTGATCAACACAAAATCAGATTCTGAGTTAGGTAGAAATCTGAAGCTGATGGAATTCATGCCTTTTCCACCTGTGGTTGCTGGTTTAAGGACTTGTTAAGATTCAATCTCATAACAAGAAACAAGAATTTTTGAAGAAAATAACAACACCTTTAGATTCCATGTTCAAAATAAATAAATATTCAGTTTACATGGAAACAAGATAAGCACTTACTATCCCGTAACTTTACCCACTATGAAGCCACTAAAACTGAAAATACAAACACATGCTTAAAACAAACAATTTAATATTGCATACATATAAACTGAAATAAAGGAAACAGACATGTCCAAGTCGTACTTTCTTCCTTCTTTCTTCTCACCATGCATGTACGTCCTGTAAACCCTTATTCCAACAGCTGCACTAGTTTTGTCCTTTGTCTGCTGCTGGTCTTGGACTATACCATCATAACTCTGCTTGAAAAGCAATGTATTTGTTCAATTACTCCTGTTTCTGTTCTTATTCTTGTCTTCCTGCATACAGATATGTGATGCAGTTGCTGTGGCAGGACTACTAAATGCTACTCTTGTCATTCCAATTTTTCATTTAAACAGTGTTTGGCAAGATTCCAGGTGATTCTTGTTATTGTTGCTGGAATTGTTATTACGTAAATGAGATGCAGCTTTTATTGGAGTTTATGTTTATGTTGATTATCGTCACAATTTTTTGTTTGTCTCTATATGTTCAATTGACTCTAAACAGTTGCTGATTACCGATTTAAGTCATATCATGTTTCATTCAGGTTGGACAAGTTCCTGTCATCTCACACTATGGTTTTTTGTGGTTTTCAAATTTACTGTTCATTGTAGCCCTCCCAATATTGATAGCTTGCTTTTATAGTGCTAATTTGCTCATTACTTTTAAGAATTTAAATGCTTAAGTGACTAATTCATTTAAAACTACATCGAATTGTTCAGGTTTGGTCAGAGAACTTAGGAATAAGTTTTGACTCTTTACACATTGCAACATGACCCTACTCTCTGTTCTACCAACTTAAAATTATAATACATTGGGAATTTCAAAAGTTAATGCAGTTCCCTGGAGCATTTGTAAATGTAGAAACTCCTTTCGCTCGTGTCCAATTCTATCTACTTTTCTAGACAAGGAAAAATCACTATCACTTCTCTTTTTCTTCTCTCCCTAAGGGCTTTGGAATCCAAGTTCAATAGCTCCTTTCTCTTTGTAGCAAATGTTAGTTGTTGAAACAAATCCCAGCCAGGTTGAGCTAAGGTTTTGTTGGACAATGACTAAGGAGAAATAGAGAGATTTAACTCTAAACTAAATTGTGGCAGTCACACTTCTCTTCCCTCCATTTCCATTCTTTTGGCTTCCTTCCTACCAAATAAAAGTTGAAGGAAAATAAATAAATTAATAAATAAGATAGAGTAACCCACAATTTTCCTTACTGTTGAATTATAACTCATATTTGTTAGAAAAGTGGTTGCTTTTCTCCAAGGGACCACTGTAAAAAGGAGGATCTTCTTGATGTGGGCCACTGACAGCTAAGGGATAATAGTTCTTATTTGTCTAAGGTTTTGGACTTGGTGCTTAATACTCTTTTTGGTGGTGAAAAAGCGACTGTCATGGACATAGGCACATTTGTCGAACCATGTGAAATTCTTGTGTTTTTTTTTTCCTTCCTTTTCTAATTTGTGTGCGTGTTGCTGGGTTATTTCCATTAACATTTGTATAATTGGATCACTAGATTGTCATTTAATTTCAATTACCAAAGGAATTGAAATTTAAGTTCATCACATAAATACTTTGAAAGAGAACTAGTATTACCAATTCTATCTACACTTTTGTTTCATGTGTGTATCAGTTCATGCTCATCTTGTTCTTAAAGAAGAGGAAATTTGGATATGCCACTTATATATGCATGAAAGTGGAATGACACATGTAAATCCACTTGGTGTTGGAGAAATGAAATGAGATAACAATACATAGCAAAGTGGATTTACATGTGTCATTGCCACTTTTGTGCATACATAAGTGGCAAATTAGAATTTCTTCATTTAAGTTGAAGATGAGCATGAAATGATACGCATATGAAGCAAGAGTGTAGACAGAGAGCTGGTGATATTAGTTCTATTCTCAAATAACAAAGGCGTGTTTGGGTGATGAAATTAAACTTCAATTCCTTGGTAATTGAAATTAAACAACTGTATGACATCGTACCGTCAGAAGCTCACATGATTGAGAACTTCAATTTGTTGGAAAGTTCAATTCCTTTAATTGAAATTAAACTTCAATTCCTTTAATTGAAATTAAACTTCACTTTGTTGGAAAGTTCAATTCCTTTAATTGAAATTAAACTTCAATTCCTTTAATTGAAATTAAACTTCAATTTGTTGGAAAGTTCACTAGCCAGTTTGAACTATATGACATTGTACCGTCAGCAAATCTGTCTTCAATTTTCAACACATGATTGAGAACTTCTATGCTGCCTTTCCCGGCTCCTAGTGCTAAGGGCTATTATCAACGGAACCTCTATATAACAAATAGACTAAATTCTCATCCATAACTGCATACACATACATGTAAAAGTATATATACAAGGCTTTGTGCATCATGGGCTCCAAAGAGGATTAGATATATTCAAGATTTTCCCTTGAATTGTGAGACGTTTTCATGGTATGGACCAATAACTTTTGCGTTTAATCAATTTTACCATGCACCAATGCTTACTCTTCACGCATGTGCATAATTTTGTGTGTGTGTGTGTGTGTCTCTTGTTTTAATCATGATAAATCTTGTAGATATTTGAAACTAAACAAAATTGAGGCAAAAAGGAAGTCAAGTTTCATGTTAAAACATTACGCATCCTAACTACAGTTTAATAATGTAATTGTGTTGTGTTCCCAAGTAATACATTTCTCAACATCTGTGTAGAAGTAGGATTTCAACCTTTTCCCACAGTTAAGCTGTTATTGGTTCTTTGAAATATTGGATTCCTTCATTACTTTCATTCTTCCATACTAAACATATCAGAATAAATTTGTATGGATATTTGGAAGATTATCTTTTTCTCCTTTTCTCTCTATCACAGCAAATTTGGAGACATATTTGATGAAGAATTCTTTATACATGCTCTTAAGAATGATGTGAATGTGGTTCATGAACTCCCAAGGGATGTACTTGAGCAGTTTGACAATAATATAAGCAGTATTGTAAATTTGAGAGTAAAAGCTTGGTCCAGTCCAACCCACTATCTTCAGAAGGTGCTTCCAAAGCTGATACAGATGCGGTATGTAGTTCTATATTTCTTTTATATCAGTATGAATGCTGGTCCCTTTGTCTGAAGAAACAAAACTGTTTTTGATGAGTTCTATTTATATGGCATGTATTTTACTTAATTAAATCACTGGTACTGTTTATTGTTCTTAATTCTTATATAGAACTGCTACCATCTTTAGATACTAGACTTGGGTAGGAACATAGGAGATTGTGGATGAAATTGAGCTGGCTTTATTGTGCAACTTCCTTTAAGAGGCATTTTTTTTTCTTTAGACCCCGACCCGTTGCATATTTTTAAATTAGCATCTAAATTTGTGATGATTATGTTAAGCTATATAGATTGTCATAATAAACTTATTCAAATAAAAATATGTAATTAATGACATTGGCATTGCTAAAACCTCCAAACAGAATGTTTAAACTGATAATGGACACGTTATTACATAAATAAATGATAAAACATTATGCTTAACTAGTCTGGAATTACTCGATTGCCCTCTCATAAGTAGGCCTATCAGAATCACATTTAACAGAACATACTTGATAATTGATTGCATTTCCATTTCCTTAGAAAGCTAATGATAGAGAGAAAAACCATTCTTTTAAAGAAGGATAACACATGAAAATTAGCATGTTGTGCTAATACTGTTATGATCTGGTACATATAGTTGGAAAGAAATGCCAGGACTTCTAGGAATGAAGTTTCATCTTTGCAGTATTTTCGGATAAGGTTTCTGCTAAATCTTATATCCAATAAATTAAACAGCTTTGCTATGTTAATGTGCCCTTTTTTTCCATTTGTTTCTTGATATTATTTAGTGGAGAATGCCTTATTCTCCTTTTTTCCCATCTGTTAATTTATTTCTTGCTTGTTATATACGTGTAAAAACTAGAGGATTAGCATCTAAAGATGGACCTAGTACATGGTTCAATACAAGACTGCCTTACCCACCAGTGTTCTGTAACACACTTACATTTAAGATAAAATAAATAACAAACTGTAGAAACACCAGTCCAGCATGAAGTTGATTCAAGTACTAGCAGAGAAGCAGAATGGTTTCGCTAGAATTTGTGGATTTAATTGATAAAGGAGTTTTATCTTGGTAGTAGAACATATGAACTCGAAAATAGCTGAATTAAGGTGAATGATTTGTGTAACACAAACAACTAGATTGGGTTTAAGGTTAGTTGAGTTGAGTTAACTTATGACAATAAGGACAAATGAGCATAGCCTAACAAATGAGCGTAGTCATGTAACAGCAACACAGATGCATCTGAAAGGGTTATGTATTCCCTGGTGCACCAGTTGAAATTTGAAACAATCAACATAAAAGCATAAGCCTTTAGGTTCTGGCATTCCATGCGTTAGAAGAAATAAATAATTTAATTATTTGCCATCTTTTCATTAATTTATTTAAAAGCTATTGCTCAGTGCAGTGGTAAAACCACAGAGGTGTAAATGCAGTTCAGCTCGAGAGTAAATGAAGACATTTATACTATAGAACATTCTCTGAATAATTCTTCCCAGCACACTATCTCTGTTAGGATTATAACTTGGAAGCAAGTGTTACCATATGATTTTGGAATTTCCTTCTATCGGTAAAACTTTGCCTTCTAATATATATATATATATGTTAATTTTGAGAAGGCCATGCAATATGTGGAAGGATGTGGATTCTCACAGTATTTAGACCGTGCATGTGATGTAGCCATGTCTTGCTAGCATGTGAACGTGCACAAACATAATAAATAAAAATTATTATTATTATTATTATTATTATTATTATTTACACAAGGACAGAGTCAGAAACACAAGCACATTGAAAGTCAGGGGATGGTGGGGGTTTTGAATTGTAGCAACATGTTCATGGTTGTGCCAATCCAATGTGTTTCACTTTGTGGTGAGCTACTATGTAGCTTCCAAATCTTTGCAACTAATGCTTTTATTTTCATTTTTATGTGCAGTTGTCTAAAGAAATGTTTTTGATTATCAAGGTCATGTGTTCTAAAAAGGTTTGCTCATTCCATTGTGCAGGGCAGTGCGCATCGCACCTTTCTCCAATAGACTAGCTCATGCAGTTCCTCCAGATATCCAGAGGGTTAGGTGCTTAGCCAATTTTGAAGCACTTAGGTTTTCAGAACCTATAAGAACTCTTGCAGACAAAATGGTAGATCGGATGGTTAAGAATAGCTCACAAAGTGGGGGAAAATATGTCTCAGTGCATCTTCGGTTTGAAATGGTGTTCTACTCATTTCTTCACTTTGAAGGAAACACTTCACAATAGATTTGTTTTGGAGCTCCTTTTTACCTTATTTCTAAGTGCAATCTTCTTGTTATGGCAGGATATGGTTGCATTTTCATGCTGTGAGTATGATGGTGGGGAGGAAGAGAAACACGAAATGGATATGGCTCGAGAAAGAGGATGGAGAGGAAAATTTAGGAGAAGAGGCAGAGTAATAAGGCCAGGAGCAAACCGTGTGGACGGAAAATGCCCTTTAACTCCATTAGAGGTAATCTGGTATAGTCTTCCTTGGCAGGTTTTGATGAATAGTTTGCATTTATTATAATGTTCAGTTCATGCTCTGTTGTAGGACCCATCCAGACACTCAGTAAAGTTCCATTCTTTAGAGAATCAATCTGACTTGTGAAAAAAAAATGTGCTATGATAATGTTTTAAGGCCCATCTTATAAATAATTTGCATGTTCTCAAGAAATATAATGATACTGTATGAAGTCCATCTGATCCTCTTATTACTTATTACTTATTCTTAAAGATTAGAGTCTTGATGCTAGGAATCTGCAGAGAAGCAATTCCTAGCTTGTTGTTTAGTGAGAAACAGAAAGAAATAGAGATTGATTGAGGGAGAGACAGAAGATAGGTAGATATATCATTGATTATAAAAGTTCCTATATCCTAGCTAATTACATCAATTATGTATTCCTAACCCTTGACAATCTAAGAAGTCGCTGTTAATAAAAGCTATATCATTCACAGCACAAGAATTCAGGCCGCTAAACAAAGAAAAGAACAGTGGATGACTCAATTTTTTGTTTTTATTTCTTTTCAGTTGTTGAATTTTTTAGTTATATTTTGTAGGACTTCTTATGTTGACTTGATTTGATGATTACCACTAATTTTGGATTACAAGCTCATCTGCCCTTTGAGTCACAACATTAGGATTTTGCTTCTATTTCTCTTCTACCAGAGAAAATATTTTAGATAAATGAAGTTTCTATCGTATGATCTCTTTGGTTGGTTTGCAGGTAGGAATGATGCTTAGAGGCATGGGTTTTGATAATACCACCTCGGTATATGTTGCCGCCGGTAATATTTATAAAGCGGAGAAGTTTATGGCTCCACTTAAAAAGATGTTTCCACGTTTAGAAACAAAAGATACAATAGCTACTGGCGAAGAACTTGCTCCATTCAAGGTATCAAGCTGATCATATGTGCATTTCTGTTCAGTAATTTCCCAACTATTATGCAAATTATGAGGCGTCATCTGGCTAAAAATGTAAGTAGGTAAATAGGTAAAGTGGGTTAGAAACAGGTCAATTTTTGTGACAACCCAAGTATGTGATGCAGGGACACTCGTCTAGGTTGGCTGCGCTTGATTATACAGTTTGCCTGCACAGTGAAGTCTTTGTCACAACTCAAGGTGGAAATTTTCCCCACTTCTTGATGGGTCACAGGCGTTATTTGAATGGAGGACATACTAAGACGATCAAACCTGACAAGAGAAAATTGGCCCTCTTATTTGATAAACCCAGTGTCAGGTATAATGCAGTTCAATCCTTTTTTTTTTTGTTATTTTTTATTTTCAAATCTTTATTAAATTTTCCAGTGCCCCTTACTTTATGTAACTGAAACGAAAGAAGAAAATGTCTGCTGTCAAGCATTACATGTACCATTGATTGCATTTACATTTTAAACTCCTTTATTTAGCTTCTTCCTTGCAATTTCTTCTCTCAAATTATATCATATATTTTTTTTTCACTTGTGCCTGCAAAAAAGAAAAAATGATATTCTTGTTGAAAATAAGACTTGCTTGATATACTGCAGTATTTCATTTACTTGTGGGTGTTCTAATAATCTTTTATCATGGGTATATCTTAATCATGTTGAAAGGTCTTCCGAGCACAAGCTTATATAGATGTTGGTCAGTTTGAAATGTTTGCAATATTTGAGCTTTATGGGTCCTTTGACTCTGCTTCATTGCATACTGGGCAAATGACCAACATATTATTCACTGGGAACAAGAATGAAACACCAAATAATTGGAATTACGATGTAGAAGGGAGAAAGAGACAACAGACAAAAGAGTCGCACTTTTTGACTATGCCTTCTCATCATATTAAGCTTTAACAACTATAAACAAATATAGTGATCTATAATCTGATTAATACGACTTGAGGGAGATAGGTAGTCTTAATTTATTCCTGAGGTTGTACCCGGTGTCTTTTGAATGAAAAGTTCTTGGAAACTGCGAATTGTATTTTCGCTAGATATAAGAGGGCCTGACCTTTTGAGCTAAAAGGGATTTAAGATCCTTTTTCTTTTCTCCTTGTGCTCCTAGTCATTGGTAATCGGTAAAACCTTAATTCACCTAGCGTGCTGATTGTTAACAACACTTCATTCCGTGACAAATACTGGACAATGAAGCCAATGTTATGGCAGGGACAGAGTAACTACTGGACATGATTTGCTTGCTTATTTGCACATATGCATTTATGTCCTACTCATATTCATAGATGCATATGTATATATGCAACCCTATGAAAGATTTGAATTCTTGATTATTTTAAAATGGTCAGGGCATTGAATAATGTAAGTGCTGTTCATATTTGTGAAATTGGTATCTTGACCCGATTTTTTTGCTTTTCTGTTCTATGGTTCTAACTCCATACTTGGGCGTTGCAACAATTTTTCCCTTCAGCTGACTTAATCTCTAATGCTCGTATGCCATGGGATTTGATGTTTCTGAACTTTCTGGGCATGTGAAGCCAAATTGTTCTATGCAGTGCAGTTTTCTGCTTTCTGTTCATTGCACAAGCATCTTGGCATTGCATTGCATCAAATTATACTGGCTTGATTGTTATCAAAATAAACTTGTTCTATATCCAACCTGTATGTCTTAGTTATGTCTATTCATTTGTATATTATTCATCATAGCAAGCATATTTTAACAATGATCTGCTTGTGATTAATGTTATGCAGATGGGAAGTCTTCAAGCGACAAATGAAAGATATGCTTCGCCATAGTGATCTAAAAGGGTCTGAATTGAGAAAGCCCAGTGGATCACTATACACATTTCCAATGCCTGATTGCATGTGTAAACCACCTGAAGCAAGAAACAAAGACAATAGCACATTGATACTTAATTCTAAGCTTTTAGCTAGATGATAGTTCTGGAGTTATGAAATATAGTATTTACACGCTGTAATTTTTAATGTACAATTAAAATTTCTAAGCAGGAAAAATGGTACTTTTAGATTTAATTCTTACACTAGGGAATTGAGGGGAGAGCTTTACAGGTTTATTCTTTGAGGTTCATTGACTTGGCTATAGTTGGAAAACTGTTCTCAAAATTCACTGTAAATGATGCATTTTTAGAAATTGTACAATATGTTATATGATGTGAAAGTTTGAATGTCATCCCTCAATTTGTTGTAGTCTCTAGCCTAGCTCTTTCTGTGCGGCTATGATTATACAATATGATAAAGGTGGCATAGAATCTTTGGGTATGGATTAGACATTTTTGGGTGTGAGTTGGCTGGAAAGATGATGCAATTTCTGAGTCTGACACCACGCAACTAGACATTTGTTGGAAAGCTGTTTTTGTCCTTTTATTTTCTTTGCAAATTTCATATCGGAAAAGACATTAATGAGGTGGAGTACTTTCACAAAAGGTGAGTGAGTTGGCTTTGATTTTTATTTAATTCATAAACTCATTTTCTACTAGTAGATATGCACTCTTGTTATCGTGACACTCACAGGCTTACTCCACCGGAATAACTTGATAATTGGGTGCATGTCATGCAACACAAAAGTCTATGTGGTCTGGTCAGTATTCTTGGCTTATCTGAACAGTGAAAAGTTTCTACTACAAGAGTTTTAACTAGTTTAATAAATTAAGAAAAGTGTTATCTTTTTTAATAGTGTCTGTAATTTTATTTTGGTAAAAAAATGGAATTCTAAAGTAAAGGCAAACAAAGACTAATAAGCATGAATGTAGAAAAAGAAGAGCCAAGAGGTTCATGTCAGGCAAAGGTGGCAAGTAGTTTTCAAATCAAAATTAGTGGAAGGTTGAATGTGTTCATGAAGAATCTTAGCAAAATTTTAGGGGTTTCATCAAACAGGATATTTAACTGTTTGATAGTGAAAGGTTTCCTTATATGTATCCACTTTAATAATTTCTTTTTTTTGCCACTTTTTATCTTGCAATTGGAAGAAGAAGTCTCCTTTTAAAAGTATAAGATAATGGCGTCACATCATGATGGTCCAAGTGCTCTGCTTTCAGTTTTTCACTAAAAACAAACGAGTTCAAATCTACGGTGGCCATGGTTTTTTTTTTTTTTTTTAGTTTGTATCAGTTTTTTCTACCTAAAAATATGAAATTGGAACTGTCGGTTGAACAGCCAGTCAAGCTCAATTTGTGTCGGGTTTGAGATCGTCTTAAAACGGAAAGAACTGGTTTTGATTCTCATTAACCCAAAATCACCGGTTCATTCAATCAGTTTTTTTTTAATCGAACTTTAGCGTTTGAATTATATATACATTGGGACAAAGTTATTGTGAGTAGATAAAGTTATGATGAATAATCTACTCACTTGTAGGAATCTAAGATCACCATTTCACATCAGAATATCTAAAACCCAGCACAATATTACTTTGATTGACCCATGAAGATTGTGTTAGATGTGGGAATATATATATATATATAAAATGGTTTATTGTCACTTATTTTCCATCACATATTATTCTCATCTCCAAAGATACTTGGTAAACAAATAAAAACTTTTATGTGAAATTTTCTTTTTCAGGCAATTCTAAAAGACGAAATTACAAGTTTAGCTACTGCAATTTTCTTTTATTACGGCATATATTAGTTTTTTCTTTTCTTCATTTTTTTTTTTTTAAAGTTTCGCGTGCATTCTAATTATTGCGAAATATGTATACGAAGGTACAAACTACCACCTAAAAAGCAAAAAAACAAAAAAGAAAAAAAAAAAAAAAACTGTTACGTAATAGTTACGGTAGATGTCCATTATGTCCACCATTATCTCCTAGCTATTGTTACGACATAAATTAGTGGATGTATATCATAAACCGCTATAGTTATTCAATTATGCAATGATGTTTATCTTAATTCTTTTATCTTTATCTTTATAATTTGAGAGGTTGTAAGTTGCTATTGATACAAATGAATAAATGCCTAAGGCTCTTCATAGGTTGGTTTGGTTCAATTAAGACACAATAATAGAATCAAATTTAAAAATTTCGTTAAAAATTTCTAATCAAATCAAATTTTTAATGACAGCTTAGTTTGCCGGTTCGGGTTGTTTGAAAGAAAACTTTCTCATTAATCTAGTTAACAAGTTCAAAAAAAAGAGTAACATTATACTAAATATGTAAAATGAGTTAATATGACATAAAATATACATGTCTTTGAGTAGATATTGAAAATTTTTAAATTATTTTTTTTATCGTTTATTATGATTATAATATAAAAAAGATTATATATTAAATATGATGTTTATTAAGCAATTATAAATATAGAATTTGAATTTTGATTTATTTATTTATTTTATTACCGAAAAAGTGTAAAAAACCATAGTCTTGCTTATATATATTTTTTACATACCTAGTCTTTTATATGATGTGTATTACAAGTTGACTCGTTATATTTTCATTTTTTTATCTATATAATAATAAAACATAAGTTTGTTTAGATTAAAATAAATACAATTGATTAATTTATTATATTTTGCCATTCAAACTACTTGTAATGCTATTTTTTATGTACTTAATTCTATTTTTATATAATTAAGTGGTCTCAGAATAATGTTCAACCTAATCCTTTGGTCTAATAGTTTAGTTCTTAATTTATAAATGTAGATTTTTTTTTTAAATTCTAATAGGTACCTAAAAAGAAAATCAACCATTACTCAATCTCTAAACTTCTGCTCTCAACTTCAAATCAATATCTATATATAACTATAATGAAAAATCAATTTAGCTATAGTAATAGTATTACTTATTCAGTGTATCAAATAAATGAATATATACACAAACACAAATTTTTGAAACCTCAAAAAGTAACCTAAATAGAAATATATAATTCTAGTTTTTTCTAGTTTTCTAGATATTATTTTTTTTAAGTAAAAAAGATTTAGGATATAAGAGAAAAAAATATCAAGAAAATTAAAAATACATAATAATCAATAGGCCATCCATTTATTATAAGAGAGATATAAATATTTTATTAAATTAAATTGATAATAATTATAAGTTAGTAACAAAAAAAAAATATTATTAAGAATAAAACTCTTTCAATCAAAATGCACCTAACAAAAAATATTTCAATATATATAGATATATCAATAAAATATTATATATATATATTTTTTAAATTAAAATTTTCAACTGTTTGTTATTCCAAGATTAGTTATGTAAATTTTATTTGAAAATTTATTATTTTTAAATATATCCAATCAAATCTTATAAATATAAAGAAAAAATTAATAAAAATAATATACTTTTTTCTAATCAGTTATGACTAAGGTTATTTTATGATATCCTAAATTTCACCAAGAGTGCTATCAAAAATCCTATTATTCCTCATGTCTCTACATTTATATACAGTACTAGTCCTTTTTTATGACGTGCCTTTCACGTTAACTATGCTCATTATATATTTGCAGTCTTTTAGTTTTTTTTTATCTATATACTATTAAAGTATAAGTTTTTATTCAAATTAAAATAAATAGAATTGCTTTATTTATATTAGACTTTGTTATATAAACTATTAGTAATGCTATTTCTTATGTACTTAATTCTTTTTTTTATAATAAAGTGAGTTTAAAATAAAATTTAACCTCATCCCCAAACCTAAACCTTCAATCTCTAATTTATAAATATAAATTCTTAAAACCTTAATAAGTGTCTAAAAAGAAAATAAGTCATTACTCAATCTTTAGCCTCCTACCCTCCCAAATTAATATCTGTATACAACTATAATAAAATATAATAATAATTTTTTTACTATTGGATAAAAAAAGAAACGAGCAATGATTTAAATTGATAATTGTGGGTTCTGATAATAGGTATGGCACAATCCAAGAGGGGGTGAATTGGATTTTTTAAAAATTTTGCTTTTAAAAACACCAGATTAGAATTCTATTTGCAGTGAAATTAAAATGTATTTGTAAGGACCAGATATTCAGTTTAAAATATTCTTATAACACAGTTTCAAGATTAAAACGACTATATGAAATACAGTAATTGAATTTAGAACTGACTCACAAGTCTTTGTGCAAGATTAGAACAGCTTAGTGAAGAGAAGTTATCAAGTTTAGAACAGCTATACAAAGCTATTACAAGTTTAGAAAGACTTTACGAAGTGAAGTATTTGCATTTAGAACTTCTTCACAAAGCTTCTGTAAGATTAGAAAGTGTATTCCAACTTAAAACGAGAATTGTATTGAATGTAAAATGACAGATTAGAACTTGAGAAGATCACAATACAAAAATTCAGAGTTCTAATTTTCTGCAGAGATTGAGCTCATTCACATTTAGCAATTGAACCTTAAACAAGTTTGCATTTATGGAAATATTAACATTTGTGTAAACAGAATAAAATCAAGCAGAACTTCAGAAAGTAAAAGAAGATGAACACAGAGATTTATAGTGGTTCGACACTAACTCGCCTACATCCACTCCCCAAGACGCATTTTGAGATCCTTCACTATGTTATCTCTTTTCAAGGGTAAGAGACAAACCAACAAGTACAAGGAAATAGATTTAACCACCTAAATCTAACGTTAACCCACTAGATTACACAGGTTCTAGCTAACCTCTACCCTTTTCTGTTTTATAGAGATCGAAAAACTCAGATCAAGACATTAAAATCTCACATGTGGAGAAAGGTCACTTGATAATCTAAAAACACAATAGCTTCTCAATTAAGCTATTACACAAATCTATTTCATTTAAATATCTCTAACCACAACAAATTATAAAAAATCTATATGGAAAGAGAGAAATGCAATTATAAGCACGGAAGAATAGAATACAAATTTAAAATTAGAAGCGCAAATCTATTCTTCAGAATGAAAATTTTTTTCACTTGAATGATATCTCTTGAATAACAAATGATGAAAAGAAAACGAAGGAGGATTGAAGAGAGAGCTTTGAGAGATTTTGAAAACTTGAACAATGGCTCCAACTCTTGTCCAACGTTAATAAGAAGAAACAGAAAAAGTTTTATAGAGAAATGACAGGTTCACTTTAATAATGTTTAAAATTGATAGAATTAAATGAGTCAGTCACTTTTTTGGCTAAAGTAAGGTAAGGCATGGGGAGTATTTAATGATCTTGTCCTTTGGTTTAAACATGCACGCTAGCCAGCATTAAATGAAAGGATATGTTGCATTAAACCATGAGTTGAATTTCAAATTAAAAAGCTAACAACTGTAGCAGAATTCTGACAGTTGTGTTCAGAAATACAACAGTTGATCAAAATTTCATTTAATAACTGTCAACCATGATTTACTCCAAAGATATTTTGAATAAAGAAACGTGGAGATAATCATTTGGGTGCTTCTTTCAATTTTTCTATTTTTAAAACATTTAAAAATAATTTTTGAGAGAGGAAAAAAATTTAATTTTGTGCTTATAACATTATTTACTCTCAATCCTACATTAATTTCCTAAGACACATAATAATAATACCAACCCAAAAATAATTCTTCCATAGCCTTCAAGGTCTTCAAGTAAATGTCTTGGATGTAGGAAAATGATTTCTTCAATTAATCTTCAATAACAATTTCTGCATAAAATATTTTTAGCACAAAAATAATATATAAATTTATTTGGTTTAAAATAATCATCAAATTCGAGAGGAGAGATAAACCTTGAGCCAACAATAATGGTAATTACTTTGGCTATAATGACAGTATTATTTACCCAATGAATTGGAGAAAGGAATATATGCATATTTATACAAATTCTTGAAATCTCAAAAGTGATTCAAAACAGAAATATATGTTTATATTTTTTTTCTAGTTTTATAAAAACTATTTTTTTTCAAGTCAAACAAAATTTAGAATATAATAGAAAAAATATTAAGAAAATTAATAATATATAATTATCAAGTTACCATCTATTTATTGCAAGGAAGGTATAAATATCTTACTAAATTAAAGTAATAATACTTACAAATTAATTTAGTAATGAACAAGAAAATAAAAAATAAAAAATTATTGGTAAGGATAAAACTCTTTCCAGAAATCAACATATAACAATAAATAAATTATATTAAAAAATAAGCAATTTTGTCATAAAATAATATAAAACTAAAGAGAAGAAATAAAAGAAATAGAGAGTAAAATATAGGAGAATAGAAGAGTGTATCTATTATTCATGAGAAGTTACATATATATAGTTACATAAGTGGAACCACAATAGAGTTCTACACAAATTAAGAAGATAGAGTTCAGAATAATTAAGAATACAGACTTCTAGCCTATATAAAATATCAATTTGTTTCATAATACTCCCCTTTAGATATCCATTCTTCAAAGAATATGTCTTCTTAAAACCTTACTAAAAAAAAATCCTATGGAAAAAAATCTTAGTGAAGGAAAAAAATTACATTATTCTTTTCCTAAATACACGTTAAAATATTGCCTCATTAAAAACCTTTACTAGAAAAACCCAATGGGACAGAATCTTGGTTAAAAGAAAAAAGAGTACAGTTCGTATTTACTTTCTCTCATAAAGATAAATCTTGAGATTTTTGTACAGTTTATTTTTGTACATCAATTCTTCAAAACTTGTGATAGAAGTAAAAAGTATGTTGATAAGTAAATCAACAATATCGTCACTTGACTGATAGAACTTTAATATCACCATTCTCTCGGGAGATCATGAATAGAGAAAATTTTTTTATGAAATATATTTTTCTTATCTTCTCCAACATGTCCTTACAATATTGTAAAAATTTCTTTTTGGACAAATAGACTACACGTACTTTTCGTCTTTCTTCGTGAGTTACTAAAATTTTCGTGGCTAAAAGAACTAATAGCAACACTTCATTTCTTAAAATTTTATAAAATAATGGCTGAATATATAATTTCAACGAATTGCTGTCAAGCCATTTTGTCGAAGATTGCATAACACAAGTTGAATGGTTTTCTCTCCACCATATGCCACTTTAAACACAGCTCCATTTGGTTTACATAAGTTAGTGATCCGCTTTTAGGAAAAATATAGTGCACGACTAACTTATACAGCCATTTCATGTTTTCTTACAAATCTAAGAAGTTGATTACAAATTTCTTTTCTGAACAATCCTTTCTAATTATTTTATGTACAAACTCCTCTTTCTTGTACTCACTAACTCTTGTTACTTCCTTAATCTTGGCAATTCTTAACCTAGAGTTAGGTATTTTGAAAATCTTACTTAAATCATCAAGAGACAGAATCATTTCCTTGCCATCAATCTTTACAGAAAGAGACTTAGAGTCGATTTCTTTCAATGACCCATAAAAATCTTTTACCACAGTTTCGTAACAAGGCTTGTTAAGTCTTAAAAAGTTTACCCATCATTGATACTCAAAAAAGACTTTTGAAATCAAACTCTATTTTTCCAAAGAACTTCCAGTCAATAGAGTAGGATCGTATCAGAGAGTTGTAAGAGAGAATAGGTTTACCTTTCCCTTTTGGCGAAATGTCTCTTGCTACTTTCTTTCCCTTGCCCTCCATTTTCGCAATTTTATCCTTGCTTTGCTTCAATGTTGGACTTGTTTGTGGTAGAGATTTTAGCAAAGCAGCCTCCTATTCTCTGTATTTCTTGGTGAGTCGCGCGAGAGTTTCTAGCTCTTCAGTAGTCATGGTTATGGAGGAATGGGAAGAGAAGGAACTGGACATTTTGTGCAATTTAGGGTTTTTAGGTTTCGATTTGGCAGAGAAAAGGAGTGAGCAAAGCGAGAGTGAGAGAAAGATAAAAGATGAAGAAGGAGAGAGAGGTGAAAATGCTTTGGGAAGGAGAGAGAGAAATAGCTTCGTGAGGAAGTTTTCGATTAAATGAGGAGAGAAAAAAAAAGCTGGTGTTGATGGTGTCAGAAACGTGGGAGAGAGAAGAAGGCAGTTTCATTAATTTTGAAATTTAAACACAAAAAGCAATTATTGAGAAGAGAGGGAAAGTAACTGACTTGACTCTTGATAACCCCTATAATAAATATCTTGCAGCTACTTTTGCAATACCAAGAAAAATAGCATAAAATAAAAATTAAAAAATAGAATACACAAAAAATATAATAAACACTTAATGTGTCACATTAGAATTCAACATCAGAATCCAAATTATCATTCTAATCACATAGACACAAAATCAAACAGATTTAATATCAAAACGCATACCACAGAGTTCCTCTTTTTCATTCACAGAAAGCATTTAGAACTTACTAAATTCTAAAGTTAAGAATTTAGAACCAACATACCTAGTTCTCTTCTAATAAAGTAGAATTGGCTTTCATTTAGTGGTTTAGTGAAAATATCAGCCAACTGCTTTCCTGTAGGGATAAACTTAACCACTATATTACCTTTTTGAACATGATCTCGAATGAAGTGGTGCATGAATTCTATATGCTTGGTTCTAAAATGCTTACTCGTCCCTTACCTGTGGTGCCCCATACCTTCTGCATGTCTGTCATAATCGCCCATCCTTTCATTGTGGTGATACCCAAATCTTGCTTCAAAGTGGAAATAAACCAAAGCCAATTTCTTGTGTTTTCAATGTCAACAATAGCCCAGGCAATAGGAAACATTTGATTGTTTCCATCTGTAGAGACAATACATAACAATTGCCCTCCACATGGCCCTTTTAGAAAGCAACCATCAATGCCTATGATTTGCCTTATTCCAGCTAAAAATCCTTGTTTACATGCATTTAAACACATGTATAGTCTCCCAAATTGTTGTTTATCATTTGCCAATTATTTGCACATAGCAAAACAAGTGGACCATGGATTGGAATTTCTTATTTGTTCATAATAGTCATGGATCCTACCAAATTCTACCTTATAGTCACCCATGGCAGATATCAAAACCTTGATTTTAGCCCTTCTTGCTGTTATTTTTCCTATATAAACCTTCAATTGATCTATACAAAGATCCTGTATGTCCCTTATCTTAATGTTAGGTTGTGATAAGATTCTCTCTTAGAAGTGTTTAGCTATAAATTTGGAATTACATAAGTTATTTCTATTTATCCTATAGCACTTATGTGTTTGAACATAAGTCTTAATCATAAAATTCTCATTCCCACTCTCTTTCCTTCCAAACAATAACCAGGGGCAACCATCTCTACACTTTGCTCTAACTCTCCCAGGTTCATTTGAGTTAATGGTAAGATGCACACCTCTAGTTATTGCATACTTTCTAATTGCTTCTCTAAACTGACCTACATTCACAAAAATCATACCTAACTCCCAATAAGGAATTGTTATTGTGGGATCATAATGCAATTTCCTTTCTTTATTCTTGCTTGAACTACTTATCTCACCCTCATTCTGATCATCATCAGTCACTTCTCTACTGTCTGGGTCAGAATCATTTGGGTAGGGTTCATTTTAACTTATTTTCCCCTTATACCTATCACTAATGTGATCTTCCCCTCTAAACCCAAAGTCTGCACCTGCTTCCCCTAAAGGCAAATTTGCATAATCTTCTTGTCTAGGACCCCTAACTCTTCTCTTGTAAGCCCTTACACTTTGTCTAGCTTACATTAACTCCTCATCATTATAACCTACATCTTCTGCTTCTAAATCCTCACCTTCAGAACCTTCCTCAGATGAAGCTTTACTCTCCTCTAGGTACTCACTCTCATCACTAGCTTCATTGTTTGACTCATATTCTTCTCTATTACAGGCCCTGCCTCATCCTCAATTCCATCTAACCTAACATTTTCACTAGTTGAAGTATTTATTATCTCCACATTATCGTTAATATCATTGCCCACACCCACATTGTCTGACATAACTTCTTTATAGACACCCCCACCAACATTTACCCTTTTTGGATCTACAATAACTCCCTCAACAAGTCCACCAAACTCTATCTCCTCTGCCTCATCCACATCATGCTCAACATACAAATGGAGGGTTTCACCATGACTCAAGACACTGCACTCAAGAAGCACATCACTATCATTATATAAACAACTAAATACCTCTATCTCTCTTGCTATTACAAATTTTGCAAATATTTTAAACACATTGTTTTATCCAAAAGACTTGGCTATGGCTTGCAACTCCACTAATGAAAGTAGGTCAGGGTCCACATTGGATTTCACGGTCACATGGCCCCCAATATACCTCATTTGTGGCTCAAGTTGAAACATGCCACCATGATTCCATCTCAAGTGTATTCTCTTCTCAACCATAATGATATCCTAGATAAAGAAAGAATTATTTAAGTAAGCTCCCATGTGCTTTTCCTTACTAAAAGTTATTATCTAAAAACCTAAAATTTGCTACAAAATACACTTTCTAAATAACCCAATATTTTATCCCAAATATAAAAAAAAACCAGGTCACAAATATTCCCTTTTCTATATAACGACAAACACAATATAATGACCATTCTAATGTAAACAACACAAATAGTTGACAAAATCTAATATTTTCAAAACATAATATACTCAGTAAAATCTAATCAATAAAAACCCTAAGTCATAGAAAAAATAGGTCAAAATGAACTTACCTATTACAGAAAGCAGAATGCAATGTCGCCTCCCTATTCAATCAAAAACACGCTACAAAGACGCAATGTAGGCACTTCAACAAGCAACGTGAAAGAAAGGGATTTCAAGAAGATGGAGGAATTGAGATTTTCATATTTCACTCTCAGTTTGGGGATTTCAGTTTATGGCGGGTTTGATTGTTTTTTCTTTTGAGTTTTCATTATTTTTCCTTTTTCTATTTCCCATTAGTTGTTATATGTCAAGAATCCAACGTGGCCAAAAACTTGATGACAGATCAATAAATTTTTACATGTAGATGTGAGTGTGTTTCACGCAAATGATCCAGCTTGGCAAGGGATACATTAACTATAAAATTCGCTAGTTGAAGGGCACAAACGATCCCCCGCATAGTTCAGGGGCACAACTAGCAAATTATGAGAAGTTCGGGGGGAAATTATATATCTGGCTTTAAAATAATTGTATCTCCACATGTAAATGAATGGCTTGATTATGATCAACATAATGTGGATTACTTAAGTAACCTACATTTTCATAGTTGATCAAAACTGATTTTGACATATTAGTGATAAAATAACTCATATATATCGTGCTATGGAGATGTCAAAATATATGTTTAACTCCATTTCATTTCTTCATATCCAGGAAGAACCATACCTTGCTAATAAAATTTATAAAAATCAAATCAAGTATGAATAACAAGATACATTAGCACATTTATTGCACTTAGATATGGTACTTCATGACCAAAAGTTCTTCATAATTTTTCTCAAAATGAAAAAAGTTCATCTTCTCATCAAATGACCCCAGGCAAAATTTCATATATGAAATGCTTGATCTTCAGGCCGAGACAAAAATGTTATATTTTCAATGTCTTTGGAAGCTCTTCAGGAGTTCCAATAATGTTCATAAATAAAAAAATTGATAAATTCACATTCAAATATCTTTACAAAAATTCATAAACATATAACAATATTATTAAAATATTCTTTCAATAGATATTAACTAATCAAGAGATCACCTTACTCATGATAGTATATAAAGTAAATATCAAAAGTATACTTTCAATAATAAAATGTTATAAAAATAATATAAATTATAAAATAATTTAATATTTTCTTAGTCATAAATATCATTAAGGCAGTTATACCATATGTATTGAGATTTCTTTAATCCACATAGAAATCTTGAATATATTTCTTGGGGTCTCGATTACTTGCTTCAATATTTTTTCGATATTTCATGGATATCATTATCCAATAATCTATATAGAGCTCTATATTGAATTTTTCGAGAATTTAATGTTATGCTTCAAGAACCTAGAATCCTTCAGAAATTTTCATATAGATATCTATATCAAGTTAGCATATCAATAGGCAACCGTTAACTATTAGACCTATTTCGAATTTTCAGACTAATTAAATAATTGCATCCATGATATAAGGTTATTTATCTTTAGAATTAATGCTAGTTTGCAAAAAACTTGTGCAATAATTTTTTTTATAACTCATGACCCCATTATAATTTCGCATAAATACATATTTGTAGTCTACTAGCTCGACATCTCTTGATACCCATACTAAAATTTTAAAATTTACTTTTGAAATAAATTAAATGCCACATGCATCATTCTATTTTTGCCAATCAATTTTATGTCTATATTTTTCAATAGACTAAATTCAAGATCCTAATCATTTTGTATAATTTCAAGCGTTATATTACATAAATATTGTCGACATTTGTTTTATATTGGTTTCATCTTGTTCTAACATGATATAATTTCTAGATATTTCATAATTTTCATTCATTTTAGGTACTTGAGTTCCTTTGAAAAACCTATTAGTCATGTCAAGAATCTATTTAGATTTTTTACTTTTATAGAACTTGACCATCTTATGTATTTGCTCCTTTTTTATCTTTGGAACCAATTTACCATACTTCAGGCATGCCGTAGATTTGTTAACATAGGTAGTTTGTCATTTAAGGACTTCAATTATAATAAGAGCAATTTGCAGCTAGTATGTAAGATTTAATTATTTCCTTTTGAATCAGTAAATATTTCTGACAACTAATTTGCAATAATTTACAAATGAATTATCTTTTAAACTTTTAAATTCACATCGCTTTGCATGAGAATCAAGATATAATAACTATAATTTTTTTCCAACTAATTTATTCTTCTAACTGCTTATTTTCTCCCCTAATGTCGGGATCCATAACAATTGAAATTTTTGACATAAATAACTTTCTTATTTTTTTGGAATTTCTAGATAAATAGATGTAAATTCATATCCTACATATTTTTCAATCTCTTTTGAGGACCCATCCTAGTGCCATGTGGTGCAGCAATTAGAACATATAGTGTACATTTAAAATTTTTTTGATGGGCAGTATTTGGTTCCTGATCCAAAATCAATTATAAAAAAAAGAACTTATAATAATTTATTTGGCTTGATGCGAGTAAGTGCCATTAAATTTAATAACACGTTCCTCTACAAAATTAGGGAGCTTCGTCCTCATAATAATCCTTGTAATTAATTGCAATTATTTGACAAATGATTGTACTAAATCACTTTGAGCATAATTGGTTGCCTTATAATTATTTCAATCAACATATGCTATAATAATTAAATGTCTGATGCATAAATTCACCATCATTCTCAAGATAAATTAGCTTAATAGTATAATTTAGAAATTATATACTTAATAAAATTATTTGCGTAAATAATCATGTAAACTTATAGTTGCATATTAATAATAATCTTTGCAAGCTTCTGGTTACATATTAATAATAATCTGTGCAAACTTCAGGTGTTGCAAGTTAATAAGAATCACAAAACTTTCTTTCTGGATACATCCGTAATATATCCAAATAAATTTATCAATAGTTTTCCCTTTATATATTTCAGAAAATACAAATAGTTCAATTTGAACTCTTGATGGCGCTCAATAATTAATTTACTTTGAGAACAAACTAAACATGAAAAATTCATTACAGTTGAAGAAGTTTTTGGTTCTTCAATAAATATCCACATAAGGATTAAAATTTCCTTTTTACATGATTATTGATCGAGATGGTCCAATTGCTCATGCCAAATAATAAAATACTTATATTTATAAATTTTCGATTTACAATCATATTTATTTCAATCATTATCTCTATATGATATCCATTTTCATAAATATATTTGGAACAATACATTATCCATAAAAATCATTCCGTTAGGTACTTATACTTGCTCTTCTTGAGCCTTTAAATATTCTTTTACTACCAAAGCCAAATTTATCTTTCCCTATTGTGATGTACAATAAGTATATAGTCAAAATACATGCCACATTATTTATACTATTTTTGGTAGTAAGATTTGTTCTTAATAACTCATGTGGCTACCATAATTGCCAAAATCATAATTTCAACTACGATTTCATTAATATTTTCAATGATAAGTATACTTTTTCATTTTTCATGTCCACATCCATTATCATATATTATTGCATACATTTCAAGAAATGCATCAAATCTAGTTGGGTAGATTTCTAGCTGGGTGGATTTCACTACTCTCATGTCCAGTATTATGTGTCATTCTATTCACTTTAAGGAATGAAAAAAATCTAACTCGAGATATAAATATCATTAACAATTCTAAATCAAGAGATAATACAATTCAAATATGGTAATAACAATATCTTAATTGTATTTAAAATAAATCAATTCCCAAAATTTATATCACGTGAATAATATATTAATATATAACAATAATAAAATAACCCATATGGATAATAAATATCAATATATAACAACAATTATAATAATAAAACAATAACTTTAATACTGCAGAATATAATTACTTATAGTTTTACGAGCTTTATAATAATAAATGCATCCATTCATATGAATTTTTTTATCATTGTACCTTCCTTTCAAATTATTCTAAAGAACGAACACATATTTAATTGTTAAATATTCAAAAGAGTTATTACCTTTGGAACTGTTTCAATAAGATTCTTGATTGTGTTTTCAAAATTTATTGCATTTAAATATATTCTACCTTTTCAAGATATATATATATATATATATATATATTCTACCATCTTATATTCATAATAAAAAATTCTTACCCGTAATTCAAAACGTCATAAATTCAAAAAGTCTTCGTACATATATATTTTTTCAATCTTATTTAAGTTCCTTTTTATTATTTAAATCCAACTCAAGATACTATATAATAAACATATTCAACATCGTACAATATTTTATCATAACTAATTACATTAATGAAATTCTCAAAAGATGCAAATAATTACCTTTTGGATGTAATTAATTTAAACACACCAACCTTAATTTTGATTCTCGCAAAACTATAAATTATCCTCTCTTTAAGCGTCTGATCAAAAGATCTTTCTTAAAGCGATTTATGATTAGAATAAAAATCAAAGCAGTAGAATAAAATTGTAGTAGTAGAATGGATTGTGCTGATAACATGTTATAAAATAATATAAAACTATAGAGAAGAAAGAGAAGGAATAGAGAGCAAAATATGAGAGAATATAAGAGTGTATATATTATTCTTGAGAAATCATATATATAGTATTGGATTTCAATATCAAATATATGAAGCAAAATAATATAATTATGACAAATAATCATACCAACAGAGATTCGTTTAAACAAATAAAGTAATAAAATTTATTTAAAAGAATACATCTTTTGCACATTTTCTGAAACTTCAATTTATGCGGCTAATTGTTGCAAAGCATAAGTCGTCCAAACATCCAGTCTCTAGTAGTATCAACACGAATGAACAATAAAAAAAATTTAAAACTATTTTAGAGGGTTGAGGGATTAGAGCATATGATGGTGCTAGCTATCGTATACTCTCTATTTTGTTTTATGGCTATGAGTAACAACTCATGTACAGTATATACTGTTTCTTAAACCTTTTATAGGAAAATTTTAAATTATAAATAAATCAATTATAATTATTTATTTAAATCTTTTAAATAAATAAATTATAACTATATATATATATATATATATATATGGGCCTATTTATTGATTTAAATAATTTAAATAAATAAATCATAATACATATATATTAATAGGATTTTCAAGTTAATCAATTATAATTATTTAATTAACTATTCAAATAAAGAAATCATAATTAAAATATTAAGTTTATTTAATCTAAAATTTATTTTTATAAATTTTAAACATAAATAAATTAAGTCAATATTTAAAATCTAAGTAAAATTGTAATAAAAATAAATTATAATTTTATACTTAACTTTACAAAACTTATTTGTAATCAAGTCATACTTGATTCGATTTCTCATTTTCACTTTTTCATATCTATTCTATTCGATTTCTCATTTTCACTTTTTCATATCTATTCTTATGTGTATGACCTTCTATGTTCTAAATATGTTGATAACAAATATAAATTTAATTTAATTAATTAATTAATATTTGAAGGTCCAGTATATTATTTAGCAAAATATTAAAACTACCCAAATATTTAAAAAGTCAATATGGTTTGACTTAACTTTTCAATGCATGATTTATCAATGTAATTAATATCCCTTCATCATTAATATTCTGATTTAGTAATTAGACATATAGTGTATTTGCTTTACTAAATCATATTAGTTCTTTTAATCTTAGCCATTGATTAGTTGAATTAAATTCTAAATCTAATTTGCTAATGTTATTCTATCTTGCGCAAAGATTTCTTAATCAATACTAGTCGAGAACAATTAGAACATTTTTCCTAATTTACCTAGAGTAATGAATCTTCTCTTAATTACATAAATATCTCTATATAGTTCCTACTATGTCCAATTAATCATTAATTACTTATTATTCATGGAATGAATAATGTGAATGAAGAATCAAAACATAATCATCCCTATATAAGATAGCTTAGTAATCTCAAGTCAAAGGATTACTTACACAACCATCGCTTTAGTATTCCATAGACACATGTACCTCTCCATATAGAATTTTTATGCAAGTCAATTCAATGAACTTGTTTAAATAATAAACACTTACATATTATTTTTAAATATCACATATATCTCAGCTTAGGAGAACAGTTGTTTCCTTAAGAAAAAACATAATATGTACCAGTTTCAACAGTTATAATCATTGTCCAATAATAAGGAGAAAATTGACCATGAAGATTTAGAAACATTGCTTTAAGGCAAATATAAAACTCATAATTATAATCACATTATAATTTATTTTACAAAACAATATTGTCACATGAACTTTATCTTTTATCAAGATTCAATCAATAGAATATAAAAGATAAATAAATATCTTTTTATTAATAATAAAATATTTATTACATGAAATATTATATTTAAAATATAACCAATCAAATTGGCTAAAAGGCACATATGAAATACTCAAAAATTTTAATTTCAAAAATTATTTATTTAAATTTTAATTGTAAAATTTTGACCAGTAAATTTAAGCCACGTAAAATTTAATCGGATCCGTAACCCATTTGATTTTATCGAAAACTGATTGAAAACCAAATGGATTTATTGAATCGGACCAAATCGGTTCGAATTGAACCAGGATGGCTCAGCACAATCTGGAAAGTTCAATTTCTACATTTTTTTCCTGTTCTTTCTGTTCTTTCTTTTCTTTCCAAGGCACTCTCTCTCTCCTGCCTCTTTTTCTCTCTTTCCCTCACCGTCTCTCTCTCTCCCTATCACTGTGTCAGCAACAGCTCCACCGCCAACAGCCAGCGATGCCACCACGTGCAGCGCCTCATGCCGACGACCCCACCAGCAGTCTCCTCGTTCTCCTTCACGCGATCGACTCCCGACGAACGGCAGCGGACGTTTCCAATGGCTGTAGAGCATCACGCCGCCTCAAGCTCCGCCTCGTTCGTCTGCACCGCGCGATCCGGCCAGCCACTGCTCGCACCGCCGAACTCAGCGAGCTCCAGCCCTCATGTCCCTCGATCTTAGCTGTTGATTTCGTGATTCAAGCTCCGATTTGTGGTTTTGGGACTGTTTTGTGTGATTAAGGGTATTGAAAATATCCCTATAAATTTTTTAGTTGATTATTGAGATTGATTTATTAATTGTGGCATTGAGGAATATTTACTTTGATTTAGAAATTGATGAGTTGAAAATAAAATTGTAGATTGGGAATGAAATTTATGGTAGAATATTTTTGCAATAAAATCAAAAAAATCCAATTAGTTGAATTATTGGGGATTGATAATTTAATTTATTAAGTTAGTGAATATTTGATTTGGAAGAAAGAATTTAAATAATAAAAATAATAATAATAATTTAGTTATTAATTAGATGAATGAAAGAATTTGGTGGCAAATATTAGAAGTAAACATAAAAAGTATTTTCAGAAATTGATTAATAAAATGTTGTAGATGTAACGGTGAAAATATTGGTATATTGATCTAAATTAAAATATTAAGGTTGAATATTGAATATAAGGAGAAATATGTTATTAAAAGATTATTGTTAGTTATTTGGTAAATAGCATAGTTTTGAAAGTTGGATCGGATCGATCAGTTTGATCGAAAATTGGGCAGTAATTTGTTTCAGATTGTGTTGAAAAATCGAACAGTAAAAAAATCAGAGTGAACCGATCAAAATCGATCAAAAACTGACGAATCAAATCAGTAAAAAATTGGTTCGATTTAAATCTAGATATTTTTAAGAAATATTGAGTTTTTTTTTTTAAATTTGGTCCTTGAAAAAATTAGGCCTACTAATTTTTTTATCTTTGGACCATTTTATCTATAAACCTAAATTCTAATATATTAATTAAATGAAAATAATAATATTTTTTATAGTAATTAATTTTTTTATTTTAAATTTATTCATATTTTATTTTTTTAAAATTATTTACTAATTTTTATTTTTTTTTATAAAATTCAAATTTGAAAAATTTTTATTTCAAATCTTTTTTTAATCTATATTTTCAATTTTATTTAATAAACATATTTTAAAATATTATATATAAAAATTCAGTTCAATCGTATTGAATTCGGTCGATCCCTCTGGTTCGATGAATCCCTACCTTCACCGATTCATTGACCGGTCCGGTTCTCAGAACACTAATAAATAGAAATGCAAATATATTTTTAAAGTTATTAGAATTAGTAAATTAAGTGATTCGATATAGAGACATATTTTGTGTTTATTAAGGATTAATTAAAGTAAATAAGTTAGATACTTATTGGATGTTCGAAGACTGTAATTAAACTAAGAAGAAGATTATTGGCGAAAGAATTATATTTATTTGAAATAAGAGTATTATTAGTTATGTTATATTGGCAGTGAATCTGGATTATTGTGCCAAGAAATCGAATTAATTGATATTTGGCAGTTAAGTGGTGATGGACTTAATAGAGAGTATAGAACATAGTTTGTTAGGTAAATTCTATATTTATTATTTCAAGATAAATAGTTATCTGATTAGCTCTTTTTATATCCTTAAATTTCTAGATCGTCTAAGCTCAAACATTGTTCCTCTAGGCCAAAATCATAACTAGTATTTGGATATCCTATAATCGCTGTGAATAATAATAAATTGTGCATGATATGCATTTCATAACATCATGATTTTATATCATTGCAATATTATTACACTATATCATTAAATATTTTTATATCAAAGTATATTACGTCATTATTTAATAATCGTATCATCATATTTTATAATATGCATATTAATTGTTGATCTGACGATTGGCAAATGGATGAATTATTGATTAAATGTGATGTGATGTGGATTGTCTTGTTTGAGTGAAATTAGAATGAAGTGGGTCGCCATGATTTGTGAGGTTAGTCTTTGATATTGTCGACTATGTATGGGAGATCGGCGCCCCCATGTGCATCTGATGATATAAGTTGAAATGATATGAATAACCATAGGGTGACCTCCTGATGGTATGGAAAGAAAAAAAAAGGCTGGTCAAGTGAGGATTGGATCGGTCAGCCATGTATGGGGATCGACTCTCTAGTGCACACGCATGAGAGGATGAGCCATGTGGGAGGACGACTCATCGGGGGTTTCGATGACGCCATAAACTAATTTCCAAGTAATTGATTGTTTGAAGATGAAATAATTGTGGATGCTGACATTATGACATATGCATAACTGCCAGTATAATCACTTTTGTGACTAGAGATGCATCTTACGTGATTGTCTGGTCATGCATTGTTTATTATCATTCATTGAGTTTGGTGAAACTCACACCCCCCCTCTCCATAACCTTTTCCAGAAAGTAGAAGTACAATTGATTCATAAAGACTCTATTTCTTTCTCTGCAGAGATACAATGTTTAATTCCAGCTTGAAAAAGTTAGAATATGAATTAAGTGAGATGTAGGAATAATCTGAATATTTTATTTAGTTCCACAGTTAGGGTGATAAATTGATATTTGAATATGTAAAAGTTATTGTGTACTATTAAATAACATGTGGAGTATTTTATGAAATTTGTAGAAATAATGACCGAGAAAGTTTGACCATATTATGACCGATAAATTTTTTGCTTATGATGTATTATAATTTTAATGAATATAAGCCCAAGCTATGAATTAAATGTGATATTGAAGTTGGACTAATAATTTACCGATTGATTGTTGGACCATGTCATAATATGAGTTTACTGTTTTCAAAGTCAGATACTAATAGAGATAGATTTTCAATAGTTCAAGCTTACTACGAGACTCGATGGCCTTAAGCTTACCCAGGTTCTAGTATCGTCCGACTCATGATTTTGGATCGTGACAATATAAGTAACATATAGTTGCATAAGTGAATAGAGTTCTATACAAATAAAAAAGATAGAGTTTGGAATAATTAAAAAATACAAACTTGTGGCCCATATAAAACATCTGCTCATTTCATAACAAATTTGAATTTCAAAAACCAATCCATTTTTTAACTAGAAATGTCATAATTTAATGAAATTTGATATTGATAGACAATAATAAAAAAAAAAGATTATAACCAAGTTAATAAATGAAAATTACAAAGCAAATAATAGTAAGATCTAATTTTATTTTTCTATTTTTCTAAATTATAAATTTAAAATAAATAAATTAATTAATTAATTAATAAAAAAATTATAGAAAAGAAACATTGTATCCTCGCCAAATAAACCATTAATTTTTTTTATAACCATATAGAAAAAGAATAATATATATTTTTATTTTTTAGTTATATATATTTATTTATTTATTTAAAAATAATTTTTAAAAATTATATTCAATCAAATAATAAAATATAATTTTCTTTTTTCTTTTCATCTATTCATTCAAATATTCGTTGGTATAAAATATAATTTTTAATTGGCCAGACTATTTTAAAATATTTCAAATTTTATTAAGAGCGATATCAAAATTCTTATTTCCTCTTTATTCCCACACACACACATATATAATCCTGAAGTAATAAATATATTTAAAAAGCTGAATTGACACTTTACTTTTTTAGGATTCAGTTTTTTTCTTTTTTTATAAATTTTTGAGTTTTTTTCCTTTACTTTTTTATTTGAACATTTAAAAAATAATATTTAATTTCTAATAATTTCATATTATAATCTTTTATCATTATCATCGCCAATAAATTAAAGAAGAGTTTCAAATTCTAATATTTAAATTTTTAAATTTTGTAATTGAAATTTTAAAATTTTTATTTTAATTATTTTGAAATTGAAATTTCTAATACATTTGAATTTTTTTTCCCTTGTATATAGACCTATTTTTATCTATATATACCTTCATATTAATCAATTCCGATTATTTTCTTTCATGGTAGTTTTCATCTTTTTCTTTTGTTGTTTTACGATTCTTTAAGTTTTGATGTGTTTTTTTTTATTTACTTTATATTATTGTATTTTTTTATTAAGGTAATATTAACTCTTTTATACATTTTTTTTCTTTTTTATAGTCTTCTGATTTCTCTTTTTTTTAATCTTTATTTATTTAATAATATATTTTTTTTAATCTTTATTTATTTAATAATATATTTTTTATTATTTATCGTATGTGTACAGTTGCATGTATGAGAAATTCATATTGATACAAATGAATGGAAAAAAAAAACTAAATATAAATCCATTTATATTTTTTTAAATGTATTATATTTTTAGAAAATCATATAAAACTGTAAATTTTTTATTTAGTATTTTGTGTGTGTATATATATTTATATATTATTTATAATATTTTAATTCATATAATTATTATTATAATAATATATATAATTCTAGCATTTGAGTTTTGAAAGAATTTCGCTAAAATTGAATTAATAAATTGAAGAGGAAAATATAATAATTTTTATTTATTATTATTTTGCCATTTAGATGAAAGTGAATTCTCTTTTATATATATATATAGCAAAGAAATATTAAATTCAATAAATACATTTTAAAATAACAAAATAAATTGATAAATTAAAAATAAATAAGATAATTATTATTTATAGTCAAAATAATATTCTTTCCCTTTAAATTTTAATTTTATTATCTAAATATTAAAAAATTGTATATAAATAATTAAATTTTAATTTTATTATCTAAATATTAAAAAATTATATCTAAATAATCATATTCTCAAAATTAGTATTCATTAACAATAATTATCTATATCCTTTAAAAAAAACAATAATTATCTATATCTATATTTCAAGTTTGAATTTTTATTTTTTTTGTTAGATCATTTAAAATAATTTTAAATTAAAAAAATTATTATCTATTTAAAATATTTAACTATATTTATATTTGAATTTTTTTAGTTTGAATTGTTTACTTTTTTTTATCTATTTATTCATACTAATTATATATTTATTATTATCATCTTTATAGATGAAATTAAAATAATGCAATTCGTCTAGGATTCTTGTGTTTTATATATTGATGCTATTTTATAATATTTATTTTTATATATACAAAAAAGAGTAACTTCTAACAAATTTATAATAATAAAGAAAAAAATATTCCACACAACGCGCGAGCTTCCACCTAGTTTATATATAGTATAGATAGATTGATATATGCTAATCTATTTTCCATGAATTTTAACATTCGAACATTTAGAAGATATTTTATATAATTGATATGAAATGATTATTTAATCACTATCCAATGTATACTAATTTAATATTTTACTATCCAATATAAATTAAACAATATATTGGAAATTTTTTCATTAAAAAAATTAAATTAAATTATTTATCATTTAAAAGTTCCAATATGCTTTAATCACATGGTAATCACCTTTAGAAAGGATCATGCTTCTAAAAAAGATACTAAAACTCCTTTTGATATAGTGGAAGATTTGAAAATAGAAGCTCAAAGATTTGGAAATACAAATGAAAATATCATTAATGAAGATTGTGATAGCAATATATCGATTTTTGTAACAATTGAAAAGGAAATCAAAGCCAAAAAAGAGTAGAATCGAGGATATATCAACTTTGTCCAATATAATTGAAGAATCAGCAACAATCATTGATAAGATAATGAGATTGAAAAGCAATTGATAGGCTTAGTCGAGCATTAATATGTTAAAATTGTCAAAAAAAATTAATAATTAACAGTGCATTGACAGAATTATTGAGTCTCAGTATATCTGAAAAGCATAGAGTTACTCGAAAATTAGTTGTAGTCATGAACAGAAAGAAGTATTTATGAAGGTACGACTCAACGGAGGTATTTGAATTCATCTATTAGGTATAGGAATATCATTTTTTTTTTCTAACACCATTTTTATGGGATGGCTATCCTATAACAAGATAGGGCCTTAATATGTATAGAATTCCTAAATTTTAATAATCATTTTTTGAAAAGTCCAAAATATCCCGATTTTACGGCTTAATTAAAATACCCATTAAGCCTATCTCGTCATCTTGGCGTATTTCACCACCAAAGTTAAGCATAATCCCATAGCCTCTAAATTAATTTTAATCCATAATACGTGAAAAGACCATGATAACCTTAATATTAGTTTATTAATTAAATTCTTCAAAGTTACCAAAATACCCTAGAAGCAATATATATTAATGTTTACACTTAAAATATTTTGGATAGCTTCCACATCACTATACATGTTTTAACTAAGCTCTTTTCAACAATACTAAAATATCATTGGAAGCAATATATACTCAAAATGCTCCAAATAACCTACACATCACTACATATGTCTTGAAAAGATTAACTTCACTTTCCAACAACCTTCAAACATTTGAATTTGCCAAAATTTTTTTACGCTTCATTTGGATGGGATGAAAGAAAATTACCTTTTTACACTTGGGAGGAAGGGAAGGAAAACCGAAGGAATATTTAAATTAGTGTTATTTGTTTTGATGATATTGGAAGGTACAGTTAAATACAAAATTATGAATCTCTTTTTCTTGAAATAAGCATTTTAAGTGTTTAAATTGAGTAAAATTTAATTTTTAAGGAAATATTAATTTATGTATATTTAAGATGGTTGAAGATATTTATTAAAAAGGTTGTTGTGAGTGAAAAAAAAGGGAGAAAAAACAATCTATCTATCTACATAAATATATAAAAATGAATTAATTATAAATTTGGTATTTGAATTTTTTAAAAATTTTCATTTCAGTATTTCAACGAAAACGTTTATAATCAAATGTCTGAATCGATAAATTATTTTCAATCAGATATCTCTATTATTCGTGGCTCGTCGAAAAAAACAAATAGAACTTATGGAATCTAGAGAATAATTTCAAAAATAATTGACTAAGGACGGTGAATAGATTAACTCGTGGGATTTGATATGTCCAACACGTTTACAAAAGGTACGTATGTAAATTTAAAACATCATACGTTATGTATGAAACGACACGTTCAAATTGAATTTGCAAATCATATTGCCATCTGTAATACCAACAATAATTGTAACGATAACCTTCAATTGTATCTTCAAGTCAAAAGATATGTATCATCTCAGAAAAAATTGTCAAGATATCAACTTCTTTTATGTTTGCCTAGAAATGGCAAAGAGATTTGTAAGAATGTGACAGGGCAGGCCAACAGAAATGGCAAAGACAAAATCCCGAAAAGCAAGTAGTTTGGTCTGAGCTTAAAAGAAATGTCAAACTGTATTCCAATTTAAGCAAATACATACACCACTTACTTTTTTAAGCAGAAAGTGAGATTTTAAGCAGAAAATGAGATTCGCCGTCCCTTTCTTCTCGTGCATTATTACCGGTTATCACCACCATCATGGCCACCACCACCCGTCAAGCATCTATACAATAATAATTCAAAAAACAAAAACCACGCGCTCCTTTGCTGCGTTGTGTACTATCCTCAAAGTCAATATCTAATTGATATTCTTTTTAATTATTAAGGCACGTAGCATGTTTCATAGTTTCAGTAGATATTACCTGTTAGCGATTAGATATTAATTATTCATAGGTAGTTGTTTATACATCAGTTTAAAATAAAAGTATTTAGTAAAGATAGATATTTGATTAGCAGTTTAATATAAAAGGATAAAAAAAATAATAAGATTATAGAGAACAAGGTAAAAACAAGTAATAGACATATGCATCATAAAAAATTTATAAAACCCTAAACGTTAATAAAAATAATATTTCATGAAACACTACTTGAAATTAATTAATTGTAAACTGCCGTTTATAAAAATTAATTAATTAATTAATGAAAAAATTTATAGCGATTAGATATTAGTTGTAAACTGCTGTTTATGAGTGGTTTAAAGTAAAAGTTTTTAATAAAAATAAATATTTAATTAATTGTTAGAATTAAAATGACAAAAAGGATATTGAAATGATAAATTAGACAAGTATATTTTTCTCTTTAAAGTTATTACCATATTTTTATTTTTTATTTCAATTTTTTTCTACACAAATTTTTTTATAAAATTCAAATGAGTTGTTATTTTTATTTAATTTTGACAACATGCTCTTATCTTTCTTTTAAGACAATAAGAAATATAATAATAAATAATTAAAATGACAAAAAAAAAATTGAATAAATTTCAATTTGATCTCTAAATTTGTTTAGCAGGATAAAAAAAAGTCAAATTTGACTTTTTGGGTCAATTTAACCTTTTAATTTATATAAAATAATTAAAAAGATTATATTTCACTTTTTAGGTCAATTTAAATTCTTGAACTTGTTTTGATTTTTATAAATTAATAATTAATTTAATTTAATATGATTGACCTTTTATCCCTTTTTGTTTGACATTAAAAACACTTAGATAAAATTTTTTCAACACTTATGAATATAAATTTAAAATTTATAAAAATATAATTTTTTATAATATAATAAATTTATAAACATACATTATAACTTTATAAATTTGACATGAAAAATGCATAGATTTTATAAGCGATAATTGAATAACAAAGGTCAATTTAATACATATTTATAAACTCAAAACTATCGATCAAGGTAAAAAGAGATACAATATACTTTTTATATCAATTTTCTATATTTTATAATTAATGAACTTTTTAATAAATTAGTCGGCTCGATTCTAAATACAGTTTTAACAAATGTCTATATAATGATTTTCATATTGTATGTACAATGAAAAAATAAAGGTTAAATTAGCTCAAAATGTTAAATATGATATTTTTAATTATTATAAATAAGTTTAAGGATTAAATTAATGTAAAAAGTGAAATTGAATCTTTTTAATCATTTTATATAAATTCAAGGACTAATTAATTCAAATGGTCAAATCTGATTTTTTTTATCCCGATAAACAAATTCTGAGATCAAATTGAAATTTATTTTTAAAGAAAAATCAAATAAATAACATGATGCCAAACTCAAAAAAATGTCAAAATACCTAAATTTAAGCTTTCATAATAGGAAAACAGTGAATAAGTGCGTCAAAAAATAAAATCTAAAAGCTATCACAAATATTCAGTTATCGAATAATGTAATTAATAGATATAGTGTTAAGTCACCGAACAATATAATTAATAAAGATATTGTTTTGATTCCGATCAAAACATTAAAAGCTCTTTTTGAATCAACGTTTTATTTTTTTTTTATAGATTAATACCATGAAAGATTTTTATTATTATTATTTTATTTTATTTTATTTTTTTCGCCTTTTAACATTCATGGCCTCCATCTACCTGCCATCCAATTTCGAGTGATGTTGTTAAATTGAGACTGTGTATCAATGTTTGGTTGGACACGTTAACTCTGAGTGGATTGTCCATTTAAACGATTCATCGGAAAGTCTTATCACGAATGCTACCATTTTATGGCTCAAGATTTTATTTAATATTACTATTTAATAGCAATTATTTAACATAATACATTACCAAATCCTAAAAAAAAATTAATTAAATTAAAAATAAAAATAAATAATAATTAAGTTATGCCAAGTCATCACTTCAAATATCAAATTTGATACCATACCGATTTTTATGTCTATTTTTATATATTTATATAGATAGATAAATAGATATTCTTTGCAACCTTTTCTCATTAAACTAAATCATGCTCTTCTTCTCCCCCTAATGTAGAAATTCAAAATCAACTACTGAATCGAAAATCACTGTTAATAGTTGCGAGCATGCGGTGCTTCATCATCTGCTGTCGCCATCAATATCGGTGGTTGTTGATCAATTCCTTTTCATTTGGAAAATTGAGGGCCTTGGTTTAGATTCTAACCAGTACTGCAATGCCTATGTGTGAAAGGAAAAAGATAACGGTAGATGATAAAAAAATTTTAAAAAAATTGTTGGGAAAAGGGGAAGGTTTAGATATGCATAAATAGAATGAAAATTTATATGTTTGGATAAACAATGCAATAAATTTAATTTCTTCCCCTAAAAGACAAATCAAAACAAAAAATTAATTTATTTCACTTTATTTAGTTAGATCAACTTCTTTTTCTAGATTAGACGGGTCCTAATCTACTGGACTGAATTTAATTGAAATAATCGTGTGATGTTACGTCTTTAGAGAGAATTCAAAAGCACTATCGTTAAAGAGTTTTTCATCTTAAAAAATGAAACACTCAACTTCTTACGTAAAGAATCAGAGTCTTTTTTATTACTGTTTAAAATCACTTTTGATAGGAATTTTTTTCATAAAAAAAAATGAGACACTCAACTTTTTAGATAAAAGATTTATGTCATTTCTATACAAAACAATCTCATTGTTTAACAAAAGGAAAACTATTAATGATACAAGAAATGTATAATAATTCCTTTATGTCAAGAAAAAACAATATAGACTAAAACAAGGAGATTAATGGTATGATGCATGACTTTTATCTACAAATAATAATAGTTGTCAAGTTTTTTCTTTCTCATAAGTTCATAATGAAAATTGTTCCCATGTTTAATCTAGATCTATTTATAAAATTCTAGTTCATCTTCAATTTTTTTTTTCCTTTTTCTTATCATGAATGATAAAATAATAAGTGATAGAAGCAAGATTTAAATCTAAAAAGTAAAAGTCTTTAGAAAATCCATTTTTTAAATATATTGAAAATTTTAGGTCATGTTCGGCCGCCGTGTTTGAAGTAATATTTAGTGTTTTGATTTATTAAAACACTATCTTAATTAATTGTAGCCTTCATTTCAGTAATAAAATATCCAGTCTAGAGTTTAGAGTTTAAGCCAGTGTTTGTTTAACGTTGTATAAACGGTTCATGACATCTATATTCATCCCTTATCTTTAGCTTGTTCTCCACTTTCATATATTTTTTCTAATTTTATATTAAACAGCTAATCAAATGGTTATTTTATTGAATATTTTATTTAAAACTGCTTTATAAATAACTAATCACTAACAGCTTATAACTATTAAGCTATTAAAACAGCTCACAACTACTGAAACAGTTAAGATTGTTTAACACAATTTGAGAGAGAACGATGATTCCGGTTAGCCTTTTGTTGGGGTGATAAAAAGAATAATAATTTGTAATTTTGTTACAAATTAATATAAAATAAAAATCATTTGATAGTGACACGAAATCAGGAATTAATATATCAATTTAGAGTGTATCTTAGTAACATGAGTAGAGTTTAGAGGAATCAATAATTGAATAGGTAGGATGGTGGGTAGAGTGAACAAGTTGAGTGGAATATATAAATCCAAGAGGAAGGTGTCCCTAGCGAAGAGCTTTTGGGGTGACTTTTCAATTAGCCCCCTATAAGAGTACAAAGGAAGGGTAAGAAAATGAAAGGAAAGGGAGATTTGCTAAAGATTATGATTTTGCCTCTTGGCTTCTTACACAAAAGCTTTGATGGATTTTTGGACCATCATGAATTTGGGCATGTGACTACCTTCCAAGCGAATATAGCAATAATAGTGATATGACCATTCAATTATTTATTTATTATCATATTGAAAATTATTTTCAATATACACATCATAATCAATGACAATCTAGGGTTGAACAGTATTATTGAAAAATGAAAATATTCGATCTAGATCGAGTTTAAAAATATGAAAAATTAAATTCAATCGAATTGACCAATGTCTAGTGTTATTATCATCAATAAGTCGTTTTTCACTATAATGTTTCATTGACTAGAATATGTATGAATAATTTTGAGTTTTCCCTTTATTTATTTACAGAAAAGAAATGAAACAATTATGAATTCTTGACTAAAAGAAATATTTTTTTATATATAATACATTGTTATATGTGTGACCTTCTAGAAAATCATAAAATTTTATCTTCGTAAAAAAAAAATTACCTTTCATTTATATTTAAATGTAGGCAATCATGATTACTTATAAAATAGTGACATAATTTTTTTATCGAAAATTTCTTGTTGCTAATTTCTTCCTACTAATAATTTTTTTGCCAGTAATTTAATGACTGAAAATATGTCGCTAAATCAATTATTTTTATCATAAATTTGAATTTCAATTGTTTATTGATTCTTTGTTAATTTTTTCAATAATTCATCAGTATTTTATCAGTGTTTTGCAAAAAATACTATTTTACTTCTTCAAATTTAAATTATTTGGTAGATAATTTGTTGAAAAACAATCGATAATGTTAGTCAAAATTGCATTTTTTATTTTTTATTTAATTAATATACTAGTTGCATTTTAATACTTATACTAATACCACTTAAACTTTAATTGTTAGAATAAAATCTTATTATGATCCTAGTATATGAATTTGATCCTAATTTATCTGAATGTGATCCTAGTATCTAAATCTGATCCTAATGTATCTAAATCTGATCCTAGTGTATCTGATTCTGATCTTATTGTATCTGATTATGTATCTTATTATGATTTTTTTATACACTTATATAAAGCGCGTTATATAATATAAATCACATATCAATTCAATACACAATTTCTTCTTATTCAAGTTGGTGTTAGAGCCTTTCTAGACAATTACTTTTCTTTCTTTTTTTTTTTTTGTAGGCTCCGACTTTTCTCCTATGAGCCTTCACGCCTTCCACAGGCTTTGCTTTTCTCCTATGAGCCTTCACGCCTTTCACAACCTTTGCTCTTCTCTTGTGAGCCTCCACACCTTCCAGAGCTCTTCTCCTGTGAGCCTTCACGCCTTCCATAGCCACCTCAAATGTCTTCTTCTTTGATTGTCTAGCTGCTCATCGTTCTACTTCTCCAATTTTTGGTAAGATGGTGCTATTACCATAAGACATCTACTCATCATCACTTTGAATGTCGCATTCTACAAAATTGTATCAAAATAAAGAGAAATCCTTTTCACGACCAGCGGTTGCTATAATTCTTCATTTTCGTCAATCCCAAAATGGTGATACAAGTGGTATTTCTATCTCTTCATTTCATAATTCTTCTGCCTTATCTGTTACAATGGGCATCCAACATTGGTTACTTGACTCTGCATGTTGTAAACACATGACATTTGATCCACACTCTTTTTCACACAAGTCACGTACTACTTCTATTCCACCCATTCACACTGCTGATGGCACCTTTTTGCATACTACTCATGTTGGCACTATCTATACATCTTCCATTTCTATTCTTGATATTTATTTACTTCCATTTTTAAAACACAATCTTCTCTCTGTTGGATAAATTATTGATCTTGGTTATCATATACTTCTTAACAAGAGTGGTTGTTTCATTCAGGATGATGTGACGAGGAAGGTTGTTGGGACAAGATGCAAGGTGGTCGCTGTTTTTAATGGATCAACTTCACCTACCATCTACCTCATTAGCTGCAGCCTCTATTTCTTCTAATAAAGTACTTGAACACTGACACTCTTGTCTTCGTCATGCCTCTCTCTCTCCGAACTTCGCCCTCTTTTCTCCAATGGTCAGTTAGGACAAGTTCCTATATCTTTTAATGATTTTAAGTATCTTCCTTTAGCTGAGTAAACAAACTAAACTCTCTTTTAATAACAGTGAATCAAGAGCTATTGCTTGTTTTGATTTAATCCATTCTAATATTTGGGTTCCTTCTCCAAGTATTAATATTGGAGGATCTCACTATTTTGTTATATTTGTTGATGATTTTTCTCGGTTCACTTGGGTTTATGTTTTCAAAAATATTCCAAGTTACTATCTATTTATTCAACTTTCTTTCAAATGGTTCAGATGCAATTTTCTCACACTATTAAAATTTTCAAGTCTAATAATGCTGGAGAATTCATTTTAATTCCTTTTCTCAACTTATTGGTAAAGCATGGCACTATTGCTCAAACCTCCTATCCTGGAACATTTGAATAAAATGCTAGAGTAGAGAAAAAATATTGACATATTATTGAAACAACAAGAGTCCTTTTATGTCCTACTACCCTTCCTGCTTATTGGCAAAGCATGGCACTATTGCTCAAACCTCCTTCTTAGAGCATCTGAATCAAATGGTCGAGCGAAATGAAAACATAGACATATTATTGAAATAGTAGGAGCCCTTTTATGTTCTACTGCCCTTCCTGAATGTTTTTGGGCAAAGTTGTCCTAACTACTATTTTTACAATCAACTGTTCCCCTTTACAATAAAACACCTTATGAATGCTTCTTTAATGCTTATCCAAATTACAATCTTCTACGTGTTTTCGGTTGTGTTTGTTTTGTTCAACTTCATTTGCATGAGCGAAGAAAATTAGAACCACAATCAGGAATATGCTGTTTCTTAGGGTATCGTATAGGTCAAAAGGGTATCGTTGTTATGATCCAATCTCCAATAGGTTATGAGTTTCACATCATGTTGTCTTTTACGAAATCATTCTCTTTATTCAAATAGCATCTCTTAACTCTCCTACTAAAGCTCAATCTACTATAGAAACTTTATTTATTGATCCTTTTACAGATAATTCTCCTATCATTCCTTCAGTTCCTCTAATCACACCTACCTTAGACTCTTCTCTTGCTTTTGTTGATCCATCTGCTCCTACATGTGATTACCCTTCTTCTTGCAATAATGCTCCTCTGGCACCTCCCATCCTTGTTGACACTCTTCATGAGTTTCGTACTTCTTTTTATAGAATAGCCAAACCTAATGTTTGTTTTAATGATTATCATTGTTATTTTGTTTTTGCAACCCTTTCATAAACCTACCATTTTTAAAGAAGCCTCTCCTGGCCCCCTTTGGCAGCAAGCTATGAATGAAGAATTAAAAGCACTTACAAAAACTAACACTTGAGACTTAGTTGATCTACCTTTAAGTAAATCTATTGTAGGTTGCAAATGGGTGTATAAGATCAAGAATCATGCAGACATGACTCATGTAGACAGGAGTATTGAATGGTATAAAGCATGCTTGATTGCAAAAAGATACGCACAAGAATGTGGCATTGACTATAAGGAGACTTTTGCTTATGTTGCTCGCCTTACCTCTGCATAAGCTCTTATTGTTGTTGCCGCAGCTCGACAATGGTCTCTTTATCAAATGGATGTTGAAAATGCTTTTCTTAATGGAGACTTATTTGAAGAGGTGTCTATGAAACCTCCACCTGGATATCCAACTCTCCTCATCAAGTGTGTCATCTTTGAAAAGCAGTATATGTCACACCCTACTTCACTGTAAGACATGACATGTCACCTGTAATATAGATAATAAGTATTTATTGAACCTAAAATACTTACTAAGTATACTACAAGGGACTTAATTTTTTTTTTCATTTTCCCATTTATAACTTGTAATAACAAATAAATATAATTAGTAAAATAAGTCTTAAAATCTTCTTCTCTTTTAAAAATATGCTGTAAAGAAAATACCTTAATAGTAAGTAATTGAACATATAGAAAGTAACTTCCATTAAGCTTAATAAAATGGTTAAGTCATTATAATTTTCTAAATTATCAGTTACATCAATAAATTCATAAAATGGTTCCATAACCCATAAGTCCCATAAATGATTTAATTATATACTGAGATCTTTTACAAACATTAGATACATAGTATAATATAAGTACTTTTACAGAATGAAAACTATCAAATTTTCACACTCAAAATTTATATATGCCTGCTCAGATACGCAAAGTCGTTCTGTTAATATTTAATACATCGTACATAATCTAATAAGAAATCAAATATATAATAGCTACTTTAGTAACATTCTATCTATAGTAGACTTAAAAAAAAATTCCATAAAGAGCAGGACTCACTCTCCTGCTTTCTTCTTTCCTTTCCCTATGATAGTACAGAAAACACTATCACTAAGCAAATTGCTTAGTGGTGCTATTTTATAAAATGAATTGTATATTCATAGCTTTCCAAATATTATCAATGACTGTAAATAAGATTTCTTATTAAAATATTTTTCTTATACTCAACTTTAAAACCCATTAAAGAGTTTTAAAACAAAGCATATTAGCAATAACAAGAATTTCCTTCACGTAAAATCAAATAGTTTTCATGTTAGAAAATGATAGAATAACATCAATTCCATTTCAATAAAACATCAAATCAAGAAATTCAACAATTTCCATTTAGTCTTAGCAGCATAAATAGACTTAATCCAAAAGGTCATCAGTGTCTAACATCAGTGTCTAATGTGCACATTTAGACAAAGTTATCTCAACCTCAGTCTTTGATATAAATATCAATAGAAAAGGGAACAATCTCAACCTCATACAGAGCGAACAATCTCAACCTCATAAAGAGTGAACAATATCAATCACAGTATCAGCTTCAACTAATGAAGTGATACCGGCAAGGTAATAACTATGTCTATTAGCTGCTGAAGACCATAAATCATTTCATTCATTTAAAAATATCAAATTCACATTGCGCAACATTTCATTTACAAAACACTACTAAAAATATTCATTCATTACCACCCCTCATACTACAAATAACAATTGGCCAACAACTCTCTTTTATATATAAACTACTTTCAATATAACTTAAAAAAAGAAAATCATAAGATAACAAAATATTATTCTTTCTTTTCAAATCCATAAAACTCTCATTCCAATATTTTCCTTTTTTTATAAATAAAATATTTTATGAAATTAAATTATAGAATCAAATATACTTTGATTTTAACATAGTAAAAATAATAATATTGCACTAACCTGAATTGGAAGGTTCTCTTATCCTCTTTCCTCTAAATGTAGAATTATCTTCCAATCCTCTTCTCTAAATAACTATAACATGAAATTAACACTAACATTAATTTACTACACCTTGGATTACACATGCTATTATTGAAATACAAATTAGGCATTGAAATGTAGTATTCAAGGTTTTCTTTCATTTTTACTATGCTTGTCCAGGTGTTATATGACTTTTGTTTAAATATAAAAATATTTCATATTCAACACTTAACCTCATTTAATATACATAAAAATAACAACTTAAATTATAGAAGTTAATGGTATGCTTAATTCCTTAAATGTTCGTATAATGCTGAATTTCAGCATTTGAGTACAAAAGGTATAATAAGAGGGTACAAAAGGTACTCAAGATCTATTAACTATTATAGATCTAAGTGACAAAATCTAAATTTTATTTCAAACGATTGTAGGTTTAGAAATTATTAAAAATAAACTAAATAAAATAAAGAAAAAACAACAGTAAAAGACAAAAAGAAACCACCACCACCGACCAAAGAAGATAGTTGGCGCTGGTCTAGAAACAAAATTTAAAAGAACATAACAAAGAAAGAGCCAAAGAGAACGGCTAAAGTTTTGGGTGTGTAGTTAAATATGTCTGGGGAAAAATTTTTTAATAGGATATTTAACACTAAAGTTAATTTAAAATTAATAAAAAAATTATTATTGTCTAAGTTTAAGATCATTAAAAACTCAAAAGAAAATGGGGGAAAAAAATCTTATTTTCTATAACTAAATTGAAATCAAAATCACTTGAAACAATGAATCGAATAAAAAACGAAGTTTAATTTTTTACCTGCGATGATGGACTGAAATATAAGAAAGGGAAACTCTCAAAAATGGTTAGGAAACAGAAACTCTCGGAAATGTGTCAGATCCGTTTTCATAAATAATGAAAATTGGACTTCCGTTTTCCCTCCCAAAAAATATTTCTTGTATAAAAAAAAAAATTAATTTCAAATCCAAATTAAATTTGGATAATTTGCAAATCTTATTAAAAAAAAATGTCAAATAATTCTACTTTTAATTTTATATTCAAATTTCAAATTTAACAGAAATTCGTTGTCTTTTTTTATTTTAATATTTGAATATTTTATTTTATTTTTTTCTTTATTATGTATGAAACTTATAAATTGAATGTCCTTTAAAAATTTTAATTGTCCCTAAAAAATTTTGAATTTCCCTTTCTCAATTATTTTTAAATTTATTTCTATATTTATAAATTTTATAAATAAACCCAAATAGTTTTTATATTTACACAGTTCCCTCACGTTTGTTTCCTATATTTTTTGAAAATATTGTTTTCCTGTGTTTCGTTTCGCATTTTCCCATCTTTTTGTCCGTGCTAAGTTAAAATTTTTTACTTATGTGTCATATTGTCAAGTATTATAATATTATTTGATTTCTAAATAAAAAATTATTTATGTTAACGGGGCTAAATAAAAAATTTTCTAAAAAGTTATTAGAAAAAGGTTAATCCATATATCTTATAAAATGTTACACTGTTTAACTCATCAATATAAAAATTTTTCTACCTCCAAAAAAGAAAAAAATATAAAAATATTTCTTGCTAACGTTTTATAAAAAATATATATATACATATTTAATTTTGGCTAAATATATAAATTTACCTTTAAATTATCATAAAAAAAAAAATTTTATGATCCTCTTTGTTTCAAAGTGGCTTTATAGCTCCTTAAAATTATAAATTTACTATAAACGCACGTCTTTTATTGTAGCTGGCAGAGCGAGTGGATTACAGACTCTGAACCGTGCAGAGGCTTTAAAAGAATATATATATATATATATATTTACGCATCATCAATAATTTAACAAACAAAAGAAAAAGGAAACTCTGCCATTTTATTTGGCAAAGAACTTTCTATTTGAACATGATGGTTAACAGATGAGGGAGCAAATAAGCAAATGAAATCAGAAAAGAGACTTCTCTAACCAAAATTTTACCGCAATATATGAGATTTAGAAAACAATATTCAAAATTATACATGATAAACAGAAAAAGGAATAATCAAGAATCCAGAAACAAAAAATGCCAAATGGTACATATAAACAACAGAGAAGTAGAAGAACACACCCAAGAAAGTCCAAGAAAGTTGAAGAACTGAATCAAGAAAGAAGAAACTCAAGAACAACAGAGAAAGACACAAAAGTATTCCAAGAAAGTTTAGGAAATGAAATCCAAATATTTCTGAACCAAGAAACTTAATTATAGAGTACATAAAACAAAACCCAATAATTTAAATATTGATTTACAACAGCATATGTGTATAAAAAATATATATATTCTTACGCTTTAATCGCAGAATTAGTGAATTATCTCTTCTAGTGCTTGATAATAGATGTCCCACGTATACTCTCATTGGTTTGCGTGTTTGATAGATAGTTACACATAACAGTAAAACAATGATAACAAACGAAAACAAACGAATCATTGTTTTACCAATTGATTGGTCAAGTGGCATGATAACAATCTGGGTAGAAATATACATATGAAAATAAAAATATAAATGCAGTAAAACAAAAGCTAATGCAAATTCTTACTAACACAAACGACATAGAATGAAAAGAAAGTTAAAATGCTTACCATGCCAGATGTGATGTCCTCATGTATTATATCAATCTGATACGCTAACTCTATAGCCAAAATCAACTACAGTTGATTGATTGATTAATTGATTAACTACATAATCCACATATAACTCACGATAAACTGACTCTTGGAAAACAGGATAATGTTAAGCAAAGTGAAGCCACGTAGTTATTGGCAGAAAGATTTTATGTAGATATTGGATTATATATGCTCCAGGAAATACATCTCTTATTTAGAAAGTGAAGTCAAAGGTTTTGCAATTGCTACTTCTTTTTCCTTTAATATAATGTACTGCATGTTATAACCAATATTTGAACAGGAAAACCTATGACCTCTTTGCTTGTTGGATTGACATTAAACAGAAAATCTAGCAAATTCGGTAAGAAATCTCGAGATGGGGTTTCACGCAAAACAAAAGAACAAGAATTGGATTTCTGTCATTTCAAATTCATTGTGAAAAGAAGACAAAACCAAAATCTTTGCCCTAAAATAAGTTTCTTATAGGAAAAAAGAAAACATTACAAATTAAAAAGAGAACTAAAGGCAAATAGAAAGGAGAATTACCTGGAAGAGGAAGTATAATGTAGCAAGTCGTACATATAAAAGGAGAAACTGAGGTCCGTTGGATTTGGAGAAGGTGAAGTTGGCAAGGATTGTCTGTAAATGAACGCACAAAGGATAAGGGTAAAATAGGAATCATATAAAAAGGAGTTGGCTAAATTGGAATAACAATGTTCTACGGACAGTCTTTTTGAGTTTCATTTCAGTACAGACAAGTTAAAGACAACCACATTTTTTTCATAACATAATAGAGTACACAATCATCATTAGAACAAAAAAGAAAATAATTATAGATTTTGTCTGCTAAATTTTTAAATTTTATTATTTTATATATTTTTCTTAAAGTTTTATATTTTTATGAAAAATATAAGCTTGACAATAAAGATTTTTTTTTTTCAGTGATAAATGTATATAGGACTCGAAAATAGATTTATATTCAAATATCTCTCATATTAAAAAAGAATAAATCTAAAAAAAATTTTTTATTGTACTTTTTATTTTTAAAATTTTATTCTTTTAAAAAATAGATCTCATGATTTAAAATGTATCACAGATGGTCATTCTCCTCCCTAAAGAAATTAACATTTGAAATTTAATTAAATAATATATTTTCAGAAAAAACAAAATTTAATTGAACTAAAATTTTAAAAAAAAGTAAGATTCTAAGAATTTGTATAATTCATTTTTAACTAAAATCAAAAAAATAATTGGTTCTAATTATATTTTTAATGATTAAATTAAATAAAATAAATTTGATTATTTTTTATCACTAATCAAATATAAACAAGTTTAACACGTCTTGTACAACCATTTTTTTTTTTTTTTTTAATTTCACCAAAATCAATTCTCTTCTATATTAACCGGTGAAAAGAGAGAATCGATTTGCAGAACACTTCTATTTTTTCGTAAAAATATATTTTCGTTATAATATATTCCTTTAATATTTCCATCAAAATCAATTTTTCATAGAAGATAATTGAAATTAAAATAAGAATAAAACTTATGGATATGAAAGGAAAACTTGAACCGCGACCCATGACTCAAGAGCTGGCAAGATAGCGACGACAACGCTTCCTGGTGGATAGATAGCTTCTAGAAAAGCAGCAAGTCCCTCAACATCTGCCATCACTGCACTCATGGAGGCAACAGTTATGAAGACAACGCAAGCAATCTTATCCTTTATTTTTTATTTTTGGGTTAGGCAAATAACAACAAAGAGCTCTCCAAACAATTTATTAAAACTTTTTGTTGAATCTACCTTTCCTTTGAATATAGATTTTATTTGACAGTGACCCATAAATTCCATTTAGATTTTTTCAGTTCCTGGAAAGTACAAAAGGCGGAGAAGATCGATTTTTAGAGAAATATTAAAAGTGAAGAGACTCAGATATAATGGAGGAAGTATCGCCGGTAAAGAAGCAATCACATAGCCGGTGTTGAAAGGATATGTGGTGCTCGTGGGCCGCAATGAATACCGCAAGTGTGCAAATAAACAATACATATGCGAAGGGGAAACCATCAATAAAGCACAGGAGTCCATAGACGAGTTAATGCAACCATTTTGGATGACTATGATGGAAGAATAGGCAGTGACGGTGGTCCATTTTATGAAGGGCATAGATAAAGTTGAAGTCTTTGTCAAATACTGATGGGTGGCGAGCTTCTTCAGACCCTTTAAGGGCAACATTCCTGGCATCTTAATTTTTTGGGAAAATTATTATTTCATCCTGAGTTTTTATCAAATTAATAACTTCGTTCATGTATTTTGGTCAAATTATTCGGACGTCCTAAGGTTTGGTTCCGTCCAACAATCTAGTCCTTCCATCCAAAAAGGGCTGATTTTCCGTTAATTTTACATTAAAATAACAAAAAAAGCCTTAGTTATTTCATCCCTGTGTTTTTATCAAATTAATAACTTCGTTCATGTATTTTGGTCAAATTATTCGGACGTCCTTAAGATTTGGTTCCGTCCAACAATCCAGTCCTTCCGTCCAACAATCCAGTCCTTCCGTCCAAAAAGGACTGATTTTTCGTTAATTTTACATTGAAAAGACAAAAAAAAAAAAAAACCCTTATTGTGGGAACCACAAATACAAACGATTACATATTCTTTTTCGCTTCTTCCTTGCTAATTAGAAGCCAAGTCCAAATTCAACCAATCCTAAGTGAGGAAGGCTTATCAATTTCAAAGGCAACAGTGCCACATAGCTAATAATCAATAGAGTATGAAACTAGAGACTAAAATCCATGGGTGCTTCTAACAAAACTACCATATGTCCAATAATCATCGAGTCATCACAGCAATCTGCCTGTTCCTTCTATTGCAAATTTGGATTCTTGAATCAATGATTTTCTTGTGTGTAAAAAAAAAAAACTATAAAAGGGAGAAAAACAAAGAAAACAATTAATAATAGTTGAAAAAAGAGGAATATCTAGTTATAGTCTTCTTTGGGGTTCAACTTCAATGCATTTGTGCTACTTCAATTTCCTGACCCACCAAATGGAAAACGAAAACACAATAGAAAAGACACCATGAAACTACCGGCAATTACATAAATTGCCCAAAAGCCATTGCTAAAAAGAATAAATGCAAGAGACATCACTAGAATTAATTGATAAGTAGTTTGTAATTTTCAAAATATTAATAAATACCAGACCACTACGCCTTTGATTGTTGCAAAACTAGATCTCGATGACAACGCAGATCATATACGGTATCTCGAATATCA